>LNAC01000832.1:37440-79277 GCA_002007465.1 Ailurus styani | reverse complement strand
TTCTTTCTTTCTTTCTTTCTTTCTTTCTTTCTTTCTTTCTCTTTCTTTCTTTCTCTCTCTCCTTCCTTCCTTCCTTCCTTCCTTCCTTCCTTCCTTCCTTCCTTCCCTTTCTTTCCTTTCTTTGCTTCCTTCCCTTTCTCCCTTCATCTGTAACTATTTCCCCACCTCATCTAAGATTTGGAATGGTCACAAGCCAATAATGTTTGCAATGATGCTGTTAGCTGAATTCAAACAGATGTTTGGCTGATTGTCTTCCCCATTACTGTCTATCTTTCGTCTATTTAAATTTTGTGTTTTGCATTATGAAAGCACTGGCTATACCCTCTGTCTGACCAGGCAGACTATAACATACTCCCACAAAGATAAAACTTCTATTTCCTCTCCTTTTCGTTTCCACGCAGATGTTCTCCACCACACATTTACACTTGGGTTCATAATTTCCATATTGTGGTCTTTGCTGTTTGAGCCAGGTGTATACTTCCATTACCAGAATTCACTTGTCAACACTGTCTCGCCAAGTCTCAGCCTATATTTACCTTCTCAAAATTTAGAAATGGTTTCAAAATTACAGAAAAGTAGTAAGAGTAGCACAAAGAATGCCCATATACTCTTTACCCAGATTCATTTGTTATTTATATTTTGTCCCATTTCCTTTATCATTTGCTAGCATTCCCCATCTCTCTCTATTTCTGAACCATTTGAGAGTAAATTGCATACATCATGACCTCTGACCACTAAATATGGGTTTTCTAAGAATAAGGAAACTCTTATATAACTACAGTGTGGTTATCAATTTGAAGAGATTTGATATTTTTCTGATCCCACCATTCATATTCCAGTTTTGACAGTTGACCCAATAACCCCCTTTCTAACATATAAAGGACCTGATATTGTCCGTTAGTGTTGAGGATCAGGTATTGCATTTAATTGTCATTATCCCTAGCCTCCTTTAATCTGGAACACTTCCTCAGCCTTTCTTTGTCTTTAATGACATAGACCTCTTTTTAAAAATGCCCTTTTATTTCTTTATTATACTGTCCCTAATTTTGGGTTCCTCTGAGGTTTCCTCATGACTTATATTCAGATTATGCATTCATGGCTGGAATACCGCATCAGAGATGTTTCCTCCTTAGGACATCACATCTAGAGATATGTGATGTCCACTTGCCCTTCGTTGGTGATACTAATTTTGTTCAGCTGGTCAAAGGCATTGCCGGATTTCTTCACCATTTAGTTACTATTTTTCTTTTGCAACTAAAAAGCAATCCATGTGGTGATGCTTTGAGACAATGAAAATGTCCTGCTTCCTCATCAAACCCATCCCACCTCCACTCCTGTTTTAGCATCAGTCAAAAATTCTTACGTGGTCCAGTCTTTAGCCTGATGATTGCAAAATGATGATTTTCCAAATAAGCATTCCCTCCCCCATTCACCAGTTGGCACTCTGCATTCTACTGTAAGCAAAAGCCCCACCCTCTGTTTATTTATCTACTTCTCAGTAGGGACTCATGAATTCTCTTTCTTCAGGGGTTTATAATTCTTCTCTGCCCTTGCTTATTTTGATGCTCTGATTGTCCAGATTTAGCCAGTAAGGGCCATTTAAGCTGACTCCTGGGTCCTTACATTCTCCCATCATTTTCTTAAACACTATTTACTTCTAGCAGAACAAAAGATTGGCTCATATTGACCTTATCCTTCCCCAACCTTGAAATCAGCCATTTTTCTGAGGAACCCTGGTTCCTTTTAATGGGAGGATGTTATTAGAGAACAAGATCTGGGTACTAGAAACACACACATATACCCATGTACATATACATATACACACACATAATATACAGACACACATACCTAACGTACCTGTGCATATGGATGCATGTGTGTACGTCTGCATGCACACGTGCACACACACACACACACACACACACACACACACACTCATATCTATAGAAATGAGTTCATACCAGTACTTCCAATTCCAGTCCCTCCCCACAGGTTCTTTCTTGCCTTCCCCTATTCCATATTTGTATGTTCAAACTTCCATAGTGAGAACCCTGCCTCCCAATGACATCAGCACATGTGCTCATTTGCTTAATCCCCTAATGTATCTAACGTTTTCAGAAGCACTTTGCCTATACTATGACAGAAACAAACAATAGTTCAGGATTTGTTTTCAGTCCTCTCCTGCCCCCTTCCCTTTGGTGGGGTTGTGTTTCATCTCAAGTGCAATTGGGTTCATTTGTTTCAGTTTGTCTTCAGTTTTTGTCCCCACTCTTCCCATTCGTATTGATTTAATTGTGCTTTTCTGAATTCGTAAGACAACAGTGTGTTTCCAAAAGGGAAAACGAGACAAAAAAGGTGTATTCAGAGAAGTGTCCTTATCTCCCATATCTTTTTAATCCCATGGCCCTACCCCTATCCCTTTACCTGCCAACTTCAAGTATATGTATGTTCTCTTATTCGCCTTTATGTCTTGCAAAAAAAAATTAGCATACTATCCGTGCTTTTCTACAATTTGCTTTTTTCAACTAACAGTATACCCTGGAAGTCACTCCATATCAGTTAATAGAGATCTTCCTCATTCTTTTTCATAGCTACATAGTACTTCATTGTGAAGTTCAGGGTTGTTTTTTTTTTTTTTTTGTATTGTTAGAAGTGTATTTGGAAGACCGTTTATTTCCCTCTTTGTATTAAAATTCCAAAGTGAAGTTTATGATTCATACTGTGAATTGGTACATGGATAACCAAGCCCTCCAGCATTATTCCTGGCCCTTATCCTTCTTCTCTTTTCATGAGCATGACTAAGCATCTTCACCAGTTATTCTTTCTAGAACATCTCTGTTTGCCCTCCATTACACTTCTTTTTCTGGTTTTATTTGAGACTTTTTCAACTTCCCACCAAATTCATTATAAAGCCCTCATGATCAGATCTCTTTCAAAACACTCATGATGATTATTTTTTTTCTAAAACACTCATGACTATTTTTAATTTTCAGCCTCACTAAATCCTTTACAATTGCTGCATAGAAGAGACTACATTCACTGCTCATTTTCCTTGCCCATTCCTTTGCATACTTTGGTAGAATGGTGGTTAAAAAGCAGTAAAGTGATTGAAAAGTAGATAACAGAAGAGAGAGGCCTCGATAATTCACAAACCAGAACATCAACCCCTCTTTTACTCACAGTTAGCCAAATACATGTTTTTAATTATGCACATTTTTCTCTGTTTAAGTCAGTGTTTATGATCCAAAGAGTTTCGAAAGCAGAAACCTAGATCTCTGAGCTTGGGAGGGAAGAAGGTTCCAGGCCACAATGTGTTCCTGGACCACCCAACCTCAAATGGGTATTAGAACCAGGAAGGGGCAAAAATGGGTAGTGTCAAGTGAGGACATGGCAATGTTTGCTTTGGTACACATGCCATCTCCTTGGCTTCCCTGTGCTACCTCGGAGCCCAGTTAGTTTTGGGAGGAAGGGTGAGGAGAGGGTGGGAGAGATGAGCCATTAGCCCTGAAAGCTTCACTACCTTGCAGGGACAAAGCCACATTGCTGTCCACCTCATGAATTGTCACGTAGTGGAGAGAACAGTGGACTAGGGTGAGAAACGAGGGTTATACTCAGCACCATCACCATCTGTCTGTGGCCTTGGGCAAGTCACTTTTCTTCTCTCAGTCTTAGTTTCCCATCTGTAAAATGAGGGGAAATAGGGTGTGTAGGTGTCCTGTTGCCTCTGAGATTCCATGTTCCTGTGCTCCGCCCAGTGCCACTCCATCCATACCAGGGCAGGCTCAGCTGTCAGAGGATTGGACCTTGGATGTAAAGATCCAGAGACTCCATAAAAGTGATGATTCTGTGACTTTTATAGAGTGACCACAAGGAGCCTGGCGTGAGCCTAGCTCCGTGGGACAACAGAGACAGAAGATATCTTACTCTGTCTCCTGGGACTCAAAAGAAAACAAAATGAAATTCATTTTTTTTTTGTGGTAGCGGGTGGCGGGGGCGGGCTTTTGATGAATTTCCAATGTGCTTCTCATCCTATTTCTATTACCTGCTGGTTAATGTCCTTTCTTTCCCCCCATTACAGGCCTGTACAATTCAGTGGATAGCTGGATGATTGTGCCCAACATTAAACAGAACCATTACACAGTGCACGGACTTCAGAGTGGGACCCGCTACATCTTCATTGTTAAAGCCATAAACCAAGCAGGCAGCCGGAACAGTGAACCCACCCGACTAAAAACAAATAGTACGTTCTGGTGATGCCAAAAGGAGAGCTCTGTTGCCCGCTCCGTGCCTGGGAGTACCTTTAGCCTGAGCAGGAACCCACGTGGTGCAAGAGAGCAGAGGCACTGAGTAGAGGAGCTTTAGTAGTTTATGCTTTGGACATGGGGTTTGTTGGTGCCCTTGGGAAATACATGAACACAGAGATACATACAAAGTAAATGCAGTAGTAGCTGGTGTTTGGGGAGGGTGTTATTAAAGGGTTTTTCTCTGTACCCTATCCCATGCTAGGGGAACAGTTTTGCAAGATACTACCATTTGGGATAATCTGGTAGAATCCTTCTGCAGAGAAGCCATACTTTTTAGGAATGCTTCTGACCTAAGGTGACTGGAAATCCAACTAACTCAGCTTAACAGATGGTATTTGTGAGTAGCTAAAAAAATTGTATTTTTTTTCTCTGTCTCACATAGCAAGAAGTTTGAAGGTAGGCAGTTTGCGGTTAGTGCCACAGCTAGTTCTGTGATGTTGTAAAAGACCCAAGCTCCTTCTCCCTTTGCATAGTGACTTATTGTCAGATGGCCACAATATGGCCCTTGTGACCTCCAGATGTCATATTTCCTTTTAAGATAGGAAGAAGGGGAGAGGGTCGGTACACAGGATGGCTGTCTCTTCTATTGGGAAACCCTGGCACGTTTCCAGAAGTGTTCCCAACCCTGTCTGACTTCTGTTTCCATCTACTTCCATCTTATTAGCCACCCCTAGCAGCAAGAGAGGCTCAGAGCTGGAATATTTAGCTTTTCTGGCCTCTATGGTAAAAGTGGGTAAAAGAGAAAAAAGTAGGGAAGAGGGGTTGTGTTCGCCAACAGTGTCTGTCACAGACCCGTTTTGTATAAAACAGCTCTTGCCGTACCCAACAATTGGCTTCTAGTCATTTATTCTGTCATGTGGTTGTAAGGAATTCTTGGTCATGAATGGTCCTACACAACAAATGTTTGATCATTCCTGATGCATCATTCACTCTAACGAATTTACCTAATCATATGTTATTTACATCCCCATAGTAAGAGGGTAGAAAGATGGTCTTCGCTGAGTTCTTGGTTGTTTTTTTTTTTTTTTTGTTCTGCCACCAACCAGCAATTACCTCATCAGTTCCCCTCACTTTGTCTCACCTCGAATACTCCTTCCCCTAAGACCTACTCAAATCCTAAGCCACCCACTGAAATAAAGCAGAGTATAAAACGTATTTGAGAACATGAGAGCCTGAGAGCCCCCTTTTAATTTGATAACCTATCGAGGGAGCGGCTTCTTCTTTTACTGAAAATGGTGGCTTCAGACCCTACTTCCTTAATATAATCCAAATAGCAGCCACCTTGCACTGGCCCAAGAATGATCATCCTATCGAGAATCTCCTGGTAACAATAGTTCTGGAGGACAGAGATGGTATTCTTAAATACTTTCTCATGTGTTTTGTTTTTTCTACTTTTTTTTTTCAGGCCAACCCTTTAAACTGGATCCCAAAATGACTCACAAGAAGTTGAAAATTTCCAATGATGGGTTGCAGATGGAGAAGGATGAAAGCTCTCTGAAGAAGAGCCACACCCCGGAGAGGTTTAGCGGCACAGGGTGCTATGGGGCAGCAGGAAATATATTCATTGACAGTGGCTGCCACTACTGGGAGGTGGTCATGGGTTCCTCCACCTGGTGAGTGGATCCCACTTTTAGTTTTTCTCCTCCTTTTTTCCTGGGAGATTCAGTTCCGTAGCACGAGCATAGTACCAGTAAGTCAAGGTTAAAAGGCATGTGAGGAAAACCATTCCTAGAAGAATTGGCCAGCTTTTACAAAAACAAAAATATAAAATCTTGGGAAATACACTGGGCTAGGGGTTGGAAATTACTCCAGCACTCTAATTGCTGATTTTGTAAAGCTCTTGTGCTATCAGCATTATGGGTCTAAATGTAAACTATTTAGCAAAAGAAGAAGCATGCCTTAGATTTCTTATATATCCCATATGGTGCCTAGCGCCACTGAGATCATTAGTAAATGTTTATTTCTCTCTCCTTTCCATGGTCTCACAGGTATGCAGTTGGTATTGCCTACAAATCAGCGCCCAAGAATGAATGGATTGGCAAGAATGCCTCCTCGTGGGTCTTCTCTCGATGCAATAGTAACTTTGTAGTGAGACATAACAACAAGGAAATGTTGGTGGATGTGCCCCCACAGTTGAAACGTCTGGGTGTCCTTCTGGATTATGACAACAACATGCTGTCTTTCTATGACCCAGCTAACTCTCTCCATCTTCATACTTTTGACGTGACCTTCATTCTTCCAGTTTGTCCAACATTCACAATCTGGAACAAATCCCTAATGATCCTGTCTGGCTTGCCTGCCCCAGATTTTATTGATTACCCTGAGCGGCAGGAATGCAACTGCAGGCCTCAAGAATCCCCTTATGTTTCTGGGATGAAAGCTTGCCATTAAGTTTCCAGAGAGCCTATAATTCACTGGCTCTCCAGTCCAGCAGTTCTTCCCCTCCTAAACCTCAGTTAGTGTCCAATACACAAGATACAAAATAAAGTTCATCTGAAGCATCCAAAATAACTAGATATTACAGATTTAATTTTTGTGCATTAATGCTTTATTTGAATTAATGTATTGAGTCTTTCAGAATGAATTATCTGAGTAGTCTGGGTTCAAGCCATTGGAGGAGAAATTTAGAGAATACCTCTCTTATCATTGGAGAATTAAAAATTCCCAGTGATTTAGGAGTATAAATGATATTGGAAGGAACTAGGATAATTCTAAGTAAATAATGTAGAAAGATGCTCTGAACAAGGGGCTAGCCAGCCGGTAAGGGGTGTGTGTGTGTGGGGGGGTATCAGCCTTTCTAGCACTGGCCAGTTTGGCCAAATAGAATTTTGAATTGTCAAAAGATCACATATTATATGTAGTTTTTGATAAAAAGCCTACAATCAAGGATTTATTATACAAAGGACATGTATGTGTATATATAATATATATATATAAAATGAATAAATAATATATGTTATATATTCATTTTATAATTATATATACATAATAAATTTTTTGATTTGCTCGTTTGAGTGAGAAATATACTGGAAGGGAAAATAAGTTGTATCATCCATTTTTGTCCCCTAAAGGGAACATCATCGAAATCAGGCAACATTTTCTCCCCCCCTCCATTCATCCCTCCCATTCTCCCTCCTGTCACACACACAGGTACATGTGCAATAATGACATAGATGCTGGGAAGAGCTCTAAATTGGATTAGGAGAAACTGGGGGACAAGATTGCACAAGAGATGCTATTGCCCAATAGAAAATTGATCCAGGTAGAAGCACAGTTTCACTGAGGCTGCCTAATGGAGGAGGTTCATCTGAATTGTTAAAAATTCCGTCATGGAATGTCTCAAAGGAATACCGTTTCATTACTTTCAAGTATATACAGTTATTAGAATTAGGCTAAAAAAAGAGTTGCATAATGGATGTTCTTTAGGAACTTTATTTACTTAATCAGTAAGAATGGAGTTCTAGATGCAACAACCATTTGCATATAAATGTACTTGTATTTTTGGATAAAAACACTTCGGAAGTGCTTCAGAATGCCTGAGGACAGTCTGTTTTCCTAAACAGGTCAAGGAATTGCTCCTCTTTCGATCTTGTTTACACTAGTCATCTGCTTAGCGGACCCTTCAGTGGCAAGTGCAAATGTAACTTTCATCCCGGTCTTCCTCACTATTGTTGAAGGGCATCAAGTTCTATGGTCTGTGCTTTTGTCAGTCCCACTGCAGGGACTGGGGATGTCAGAACTAGAGCTTTCCCCTTCCCAGGAGATAAGTCCGCCTCAAGGATTCTACTTCTCGGGAGTTGCGAAAATACTACTTTTGTACAAAGCGGTAGCTGTCACAAGCCACCAGACTGCAGCCTTGAAACAATGCCAAAATGTCTCCCCTCTTCTTTCCGACCGCCTCGGTGGACGTTCGTTCATTGATTCATTCACTGATTCATTCATTCATTCAACAAACTACTAGATGCTGGGTACCACTCTGCTGCTGATGTATTGATAAAAACACAGTCCCTTGCTGTCAAATGCCTTACTATTCTGTAGGAGAGACAAAGTATCTATATAAATCCCCTAAATAACAGCTTTGTATTGTTTATTCACCCAACAGGGAAAGCAAGATGTGCATACAGATGGCAGGCTCAAACTTACGTTCTCTAGCAGCAACGTCGGCTTTTTTGGTTGAAAAAAAGCATATGTCATTTCTGCTAATTAGGAAAGGAGCAACCTCAGTCAGATCGAGCAGAGCCGGGAGCTAGCATGCTGCCATGGACAGCTCGTAGACTTTGGACTAAAATAATCCTAGTTCTTCTGCCATTTCCTAGCGGTGTGACCTAGGGTAAGCACTTCACTTCTCTGAGCCTCTGTTTCCTCTTCTGTAAAATAAAACCTACCTCACAAGGCTGTTGCAAAGATTTCAAAAGATAGCACATGTAAACTGCCTAGCACAGCATCTGGCATGTAGTGAAGTGCACAAGAAACATTCACCTCCTCCTCCTGGCCCTGGCCCCGGCCCCAGCCCCAGTACAGTGTAGCGGTGCTTTAAAATGGATGCCTTTCATTTCTCAGTTACTCTGGTCTCTCCTTGAGGGCTTAGCCCCCAGTTTTTACACAAAATAAATGATTTCCCCACCCCTCTTCAGAAAACCTCTCACTGGCTCCCATAGCATTCAGTAGAAGGTCCCGTTTACTTAGGGTTTGGTTTTCAGGTCCCTGTTTGCTTTCCCAGCTTCAGCCTTTGCTACTTTCCTCCTTCCACTTGTTACTCGAGACAAGGTCAATTCCTCATACAAGTTATTCTCTGGGCCTGGAAAAGAAACATTACTGATGCCCAACAGTTCTGATGCCCAGAGGGGACAGGAATTGTTCTTACGCTGAGAGAATAGTGTGAAAATGCTATAAATGCAGAACACACACCCTCCACCCCAGTCCAGTTCCCTTTACCTTATCCTCGGGTCTCCCCAGCTTTTCATTTTTTCCTGCCCTTTAGGTTTTAGTGGCCTGGGACAAAGCTTCAATTTCCCCACCTTACATTTGACCCAGCTTAGACTACCTTTCCCCACCCCTCGCCCCTCTCAACCAGATTAATTCCTGACCACGCCCCAGACTGGGGTATGTTCACTTCTGAGCTCTCATGGCACCCTGAGCGTTACCCCCACCCCCTTCTCAGCAATAATCACCTTGTGTAGCAGTGTTTTTCAAAGTGTGGTCCTCAGACCGCCTGTTAGAGTCACCTTTGGTGTTTGTTAGAACAATGATCCTAGACCCCACTCCTGATCTACTTAATTGGACTATCTGGGCACATAAGTGGAATTTTACATTTTGAACAAGTTCCCAGGTAATTCTGATGCACACAAAAGTTTAATGTATAATAATCATCTTCCCTACTTGACTGTGAATACCTTGAGGGCAGGGACTGTGTCTTTTGTTGTTGTATTTTTTAATACTTGGCATGGTGCGTGGAACAGAGTAGTTGCCTGACTAATGTTTATTGAATGAATGTATGAATGAATGAATGAATGAATAAGCAAAGTTTCCCTGTTGTACTCTGATATCCATACTGGTGTTTGTTATTTCCTGGGCAGAAAAGCTTGGTTACTTCTCCATTTGGGCTGTGTTAATATTATTTTGCAAATGTCCCAGGACTCATACATATAAATGACTATTGTCTGCCTCAGAAGCTCCTTGAAAGTTAACTTGGGGAATTGTCTAGAGCATGTGGCACCATTCTTTTCAAGAACTTTCCAATCTTTTCAAACTTCATTCTTTGAAGGTGGATTTACGTTTGGGCTATAGCCAAAAATGGTCAGAGCGTAACCTACTGAATAATGTAGGAAATTAAACTGGGTTTGGGGTAAGCAGTGACGTTCCTGAGCCAAATAATGAAAAGTGCTTTCCAAGAAACTTACATGGTGGTAAAGTACTCCAGTTAGGGTGTGGTGAGTCCCGGAGACTTCAAGGCTTTCATAGATAGTGGCAATGCCAGGGACCTTAAGAGAAGTCATTGACTGCCTCTAGCTAAATAAACCCAGTTGGACAAAGGGAATAAGACCTGTATTTAAAATCTTCAAGGAAGGCGATGCCCTCACTTTTCATTGTTGTTGCCCTACTCAATCTATTCTCCTACAATCTTTTCTGCTAGCAAATTATTCTTTCTGTCTGCAATTTATGCTTGTTTCCACTTTTTTATATTATCTTATTGAAGAAAGCACAAAACTAATCAAAATAAAGTTAAACCTGTTTTGAGAATATGAAAGAAATTTTAATGCCACATCGGAGTTGTGACTACTTGTAAGTAAGAATTGCTGCATCTGTATGTGTTTTTATCATGTAATTCCATTGTGTAACGTTGGATGCAGTGAAATTCAGATTTCAGCAAAATCACTTATGTGTTCTTTTCAGCTTAAATACACTAGGTGAATTTTCTAAGCTTCCATGGTTTACATATTTATATATGACTACCTGGATGGAGCAATCCATGGATGGACTTTTTGATAAGCTCAAATATTTGATACCCTTTCCTCTACAGAATGGAGAATGTGAGGCTGACAGATAAGAACCACTCCCATGCTTATTTCAATTCCTGAAGCCAATTGCAGCCTTGGAGCCATTGGCTGTATTTGGCTGTGTATTACAGGTTGGCCAGGTTGACTGCCATCAGGGCAGGTAAAACTGCCTTTTACGGTCTGGTCTGCCAGCTTCAGACATATACGGTGTTGTTGTTGTTGGCTAGAATATTTATTAGACTATTGTCAGACTATTTTTTATCAAATATTTTATCCCAGGCTTGTTTGCACTGGGAGCTCTGGACCAATAGTGTCTCTCCTAGTGACAGAAATCTGAGCATCTGTGGATTACACAGCCTCATCCTTCTAAAATATCCCAGCCATCCAAAATGCTATATTATGAATTAATTAAATAAATATATATGTATTCATGAGTTCTCGATTGTCTCTCACTGGAGTTTAAATTGGGGGAAGCTGAAAAGGAAGATGGCTGTGGGTTACTGAAATTGTCTAAATGACGTGGGGGAAATCAGTTATCACATAAAAGTTAGAGATTTGGGCAGAGAAGATCCAGGGAGTCTAGAAATCGGGATCCAATCATGAAGACTGGTTTTGGGAGCAGGCAATAGTCAGGAAGACTAAAGAGATGAAGGTAGAAGGCCCAAGAAGACATGCACATTATGTTTCAGGGACTGAGGCAGAAGGGGGGAATTAAGGAAGGACAAAGAAAATCCCACTGCTGGAACCTATTGGTTAAGGTCAGAGAAGGACCAGAAGTGACTTGAAACAGGTTATCAGACCAAGGGCCTATAGAAACTATGGCCCAACACAAGAAGATTAAAATATAAAAGACAAGAATTTGGAATATCAGGGGCTTAGCGGTCTAACTGAAGAGCAACCTAGGCAAAGGCTAAATATGGGGCTATTACCCACAGCTAAGATTGCATGTGTTTTGGGATGTGATGTTTGGAAATTCTGGCTCTATTTGATAGGCCAGGCCAGAAATGATATGGGGTTCTTCATGTTCTCCTACCTGGGAATAGGGTTGCTCCTGGAGTCCCAATGAAACTGAGCCTGCAGGTGGGGGTGAGGTGGTCTGTAAAGAGTAGGAGTAACAGAGACCATCAAGTAGGTTGCTACACGGACACTGGAAACATATACAGCATGATAGCTAATGAGAATGACTCTCCTCCACTGTGAATTTCCAGGGGTGGAAGATCAAGGTGGTCTTTCTGTAACTGTTGGGCACAATATGCAAATTACAATTGTGACTGGCCTGGACAGGTCATTCAAGAGGCATTCATTGTGTTCCCAGTATTCCTCTCATTTCTCTGGGGGACGTATTAAGATGAAAAAAGTATTCCTAACATTTATAATCTAGTGGGGCATCCAATTCAATAATTCATCCCAGATAGTTTTTGACCTATAAACTCAAGATTGCTCAGGCAGCTGAAAAAGGAAGCCTTTACTGAAGACACAGGGGTGAGAGTAGAAGCTCTTACCAGACTTGGACATAGGACATAAGTAGTAAATGCTGATTGAATAGAAATAGAACCTGATAAGCAGAATGACAATCAGGCCACCGTGTACTCTATGAGAGAGCCGAATCCTAACCACTAGACCACCAGGGAGCGTCCCACCTTGTACACTATGAAGTTTGTCTTAGGTGAACTTCACAGCACCACCTGTATAATCCCTCTCAGGCACATATCTTTTTTGCCCAGCATTCTCACGATTGCCTCTTCATAACAGGCAACTGTTCTTTAAGGTTGGTCTGCTTCAAAGGGAATAATTAGAAAAATTAATAAATTAGCCATCGATAATGTGCTAGTAGAGGAGGATGGGGAAAATTCACTCCTCTTCCAGCTTCTCACTCTACCTCTTCCTTCCTTCTCAGAAAACAAGAAAATGTTAACAAGAACCTCCTAGGGACGGTGCTTTAGTTGTCCAATCTGGGGGTTTGGACAAGTTGGGGGGGGCAAGCTATAGACTTACAAATTTGAAAGTGCCAGTAATTCTCTGGCAGGCTTGTAGGGGACATAGTTGGGGCCAAGAAGTGTCTTTCAAGTAGTGGAATATAGATGCTAACTCTGCTTCCTGTCGGGGTAGCCTTGTCCAGGATGAAGAGGATCTGCTACTCCTCCAGCCAGATTGAAGTCCCAGAAAATAGAATTTGGGCTGGTTTTCTATTTCATGTCCAGTGGCAGGAAAAAGCCATTATCATCTACACATCTTTTTGCCCAGCTTAACTCCCTTGGTGATAAGGGAGGGTATTGTGATATGCCAGAAATGTGAAATTCACAGCAAGCAGTTGGCAAGCACACAAGTCCAAGGCCTGACTGATTCAGCAGGTAAAGGAACAATGGATTTTTAAAATTCAGTTTATTATTTACACAACAAAAGAAAAAGTAGTCAAAGCTTCCTGCTCGTAGGGGTTCTTGCCCCAAACACCAAAACGGATGACACTGAAAAAGGGGCCAGAGGGCTGCAATGGTAGTTGTGGGACATCCTTTTGCTAAGAAGCCAATTTTAGACTGCAGCTAAGTGGCTTTATAGTATGTAGCTCTATTCTGAGAGGGATGAGTCAGGAAGTCTCTTATCTCATCAGATCCCAGGGGTGCGAGGGGATGAAAAACTCTTGACAGCCTCCCAGGGGAGAGGGAGGATAAGGAGGCCCTGGAAGATAAGTAGCGATGGCCTTGAAGCAGCTCCTTGTAGGCCCCCCATCCTCTAGTGCCCTGGGAGGGTCACAGGCATTCTGCCAAGACTCAAATTAGTTATGGTTCAAGCCGTTGCCTGTAGGACCTATGTAGATCTTGTGAGGCTGCCTGGGTGCCATGGAGGAGCTGTTCTCCTACAGCAGCTAGCTGAGCGCTCAGGTACCTTCCTGGACGGAAGCCAAAGGAAGCAAAGTCAGGGTCTGTTGAGGAACTCTCCCTTTCCCTCCCCTCTGCTGACCTTCCATTCATGTCCTTTCACTTGTCTCTGGGGTGGGTATGGGGTGGAGGCAGGGATTAAAGGAATAACTGGGACACACAACAAATTCAGACCCTGCAAAATTCAGTACCAAGGCCAGAGAATCCCAAAGCCCAAGTCGTTTGCTATCTCTGGCTTAGTTTTCAACTATAAATTGAAATGTATGAGTAATTTCTAAGGTTCCTTTTAGCTTTAACAGTAGGCATTCCCATAAATGCAAATTTTGAATGTAGTGGTAGAAGCCTAATCTGCATATCTACCCCAAGAATGTTGGGACATCAGGGCAGATCATCAGGAACCCTATCACTAGAACAGAAAGATGGGTAACATTGCTGTTGCTTTGGGACCTTCATCAGACTCCCTTTTGAGGTAACTGGACTTCTCTTTACACACTTCTTTTCACTCAGAGCTCCCATGCCAGTCTCCCCCACTTACATCCCATTACCATTATTATCCCCCACTTACCCCCACTTACCCCACTTATCCCCCACTTACCATTAGTTTTGAGCTTTCCACTTCAGCCCTCTTCCCTTGATTTACTCACTAACTGTATAAAATGCAGATCCCGCTCTAGTCATGTCTCGGTTTCAAATTTCAGGTTCGCTGACAGTTTTCCATGTGTCCATGTAGGAAATTGCCAAAGACATTCCACTTCCCAAGGGCAGAACAGAACACTTGATATAGAAACCAACAGGGGTCCTATGTGCCACTTTCCCCAATCACAGCCTCTCTTCCCCAAACTTCCACAAATATACTCTTTACAGGGAAGAGAGAGGGTCTTGACACTTACCATAAGCAATTACTCGCTTATTCATTCATTCAACAAATAGTTTATTGATAGGATCTTTGTGTCAGGTGTTGGAGTTCAGTGATGACTGAAACACATAGTCTCTGCCATCGTGACTCATAATAATCTAAAGGGGAGACAGGCCACCAATGAATGAACCTTTGTAATAATACGAGCTATCACTGATTGCTTACCGTGTCTCTGACACTATTGCAAGCACTTGAAATGTAGTAACTGATTTATTTAATCCTTCCAGCAACCCTAGGAGCTAAAGAGTATTACTGGCTCCATTGAACATGAAGAGTTAATCCCTGTGCCCTTGTCCAGAGCAGTAGATTCCGTGGTGCCTGGTGAGCAGCTAGTATGGTTTCCAGCCTTAGCTGCCTCTGGAGCGGGGGTAAACGAGTTTAAGGCCCAGGACCTCAGAAATGATCTCTGCCAGTGGCGCCAGGATTTGGGGTTGACCAGGAAGGATTCCCAGGACTGTGCCAGACACCCTCCAAACGACCCCCGCCTCGGCTTTCCAATTCTCTTTTTTTTCTCCCCTTCCCTTCCCACCCCCCAATGCCCCTCCCTTTCCAGGCCGGTCCCTCGCTCTGAGCCGCCTCTTCTGAGTCATTTCCCCTTCCCCGCCCCCAAAGACCTTGGCTCTCTCTCCTTAGCCCTTCCCTCTGGCAGGAAATTGAGGAAGGGCTAACTAGCTTTGAGAACGAAGTGAGCGCTTTTCCCAGCGGATGAGAAACGTCCCCTCCCTACTCACCGCCCCCCACCCCCCGGCCCGCCACCGCGTTCGGACGGACGGGAAATCGAGCGAGTTCCCGCAGCCCCGGAGGCCGGCTTCCCGGTAGCCCGAAGGCCCTGGTGGCGGGGCGTGGGAGGTGCCACACCCCGCTCGGTGTCTCCTGGTCTCCTGGGACGTGAGGAGAGAAGTGGCAGACAGGTCAAGACTGGCCGGCAGGGCTGCCGCGGGCTCAGGCGGGGTGAGCCGAACGTGCTGGGGCGGGAACTCGCCGCCGCAGAAGTTGGGCAGCAGGCGAGGTCCGGCCCCGCCAGCCCCTCCGGAGCCCGAGCCGGAAGCGGGAGGTGCGCGTGTGTGGAGGGGTGCGCAGGGCTGCAGGTGCGGGAAGGCGCCCCTGTGCGGGAATGAGTGGGTGTGGAGGAGCGTGGCGGCCACGCGCGCGGGCGGAGGCATAGAGCGCTGTGTGTGGAGGTGTGCGTGGAGACTGGCAGCGCGTGCGCGGGGCGCGTGCGCGTGGGGCACGTGTGCGTGGGGTGCTTGCGTGTAGGCGTGCGTCAGGGGGAGGGGAGAGCGGAAAGGACCGCTGACCGACGTCGGGGGTGGGACTGACACTGCGTGCGTGAGGGACTGAGGCAAAGCTATCGGAGCAGCTCTAGCTGACCCAGCCTTAAGTCATGACTCTTAACTTTCGTTTTCTGAGGTGAGGAGGGAGGGAAGACATGACCCCTTTGAAAATCCGGGAAAACTGTTGACCATCTCCTGGGAAAACAACAACAAAACACACACACGGTTTGCATGCAAGTAGAGGGGGCTCCTGGACCCGTGGATGGCCGCCGGTGGCCCCCAGATCATGACTGAGCTGTTGCCTGCTCTCTCTGCGGGCGCGCCTCGGGCTCGGGGGGGCTTCGAGGCTGGGTTTGCTGTGCCTCTGGGTCTTCGTGCCCTCGGAGAGGGGTGACACGGCGGGATCACCCCCCTTCCGCCTCCTGAAGGACTGCAGGCGGGTATCTCGGGACCATCCCCTAAAGCCTGGGCGCCGGAGGTAGGGGGCGAGCTCATCAGCCTCAGACCTGCTGTTGAGCGCCTTGCCGAGGTTGCAGCGTGGCTACTGGGAGCGCGCCCTTGTTTGATTCCCATCCCAGGGCCTCGCAAGCCTGTGTGGAGTGTTGGAAAGAGGACTCTATAATAAAGTTGGCGCTTTGGGAGAAAAGAGACTGGAAGGAGACTGGCGGGCTTGGGTTCTGATCCCATCTTTGCCGTTAACTAATCATGGAACCCGAAGCAATTGTCCTCATCTTCCCGGGTGTCACTTTCCTTATTTATAAAACGAGGTAGTAGCTCATGGGGTTGTTGGCAGTGTAACCAAGACTACAATAAATTTCCAGCACACGGAAGTATTTAATAAATGGCAGTAAAAGTAGAAATATACAGATTTCCAGAGAAGTTAGAGTAAACATTCTGGAAGAGTGTATTAAACTGATGGTTTCTTTTTGGTCTCTTCTAGACACACTTAGCTGTGCCATCTTCATACAAAGCCCACCAAGCCCATTCCCTAAAGTCACACGCCTGAAGTAAGTGGGACTTTAATTTGAATTCTTTGCAACGTTCAGGCTGATAATGAGTAGCCCACTATCAGCTCTCACCTGGATGGCTCCCTTGGTGTTGAAGCCTTCACAGGTGCCCTCCTCCCTCCCATGGTTCATTCTCTCTGTTGCAGTCAGAGTTACCTTTCCCTCTGAGTGAAAAAATAACCTAATGGTTCAGAGCTTTGACCTTGATGTCTGACAGATCTTGTTCACATCCCAGTTCTACCACCTTCTGGTTGTGTGATCTTGGACAAATCACTTCACCTCTTTAAGAATCTTTTCCCTTGGGCGCCTGGGTGGCTCAGTGGGTTAAAGCCTCTGCTTTCGGCTCAGGTCATGATCTCAGGGTCCTGGGATCGAGGCCCACATCGGGCTCTCTGCTCAGCAGGGAGCCTGCTTCCCCCTCTCTCTCTGCCTGCCTCTCTGCCTCCTTGTGATCTCTCTCCCGCTGTGAAATAAATAAATAAAATCTTTAAAAAAAAAGAATCTTTTCCCTTAAAAAGAAAACAAAACACAGAATCCCTTATCTGTAAAGGGGACAGTGGTGGTCTCTACCTCATTTAGGGGTTATGCGAAGTTACAGAGATAATGCATACAGAGTGGGCCATAGTAACTGCTCAGTAAAATGGCAGAATAAAAATAGTAAAAAGCAATGAGGCTGCTAATGAAAGAGTGGTTGCAGTGGTGTACCATGGAATCTAGACTGGCTACGGAGTAAAGGGATGAGGTGGGAAAGAGCTGGAAAATGGGAGAAGTCAAAAGGATGGGACATATTGATGAGAATGAGGAGTGGGTATTTTGAGCACCCAGAAGTAATAAGAGTGGGAGCTTGTAGCCAGAGATTGAGAAAGTGGTGTTCAGGAATTCTGAAGAGGAACAGTCCCATGTTTAGCAGGTGGTCTGGAACACTAATGGCTAGAAACGGCAGGAGAAGTGACATGTGATCAGAGATTGTAGAAGTAGAGATCAAGGGACAGTGAGGCTTGAGTGTTGGGTGAGGCATCCATAGTCATTGAGGTTGCTTATATGATGGCAGGGGTTGGAATGGAGAGGAAAATGGCTAGTGCCAAAGCCAAGGTCCACCCTGATGAACGGGGAGCAGTCATTTATTTTGCAAATATTTACTGAGCTCTTGCTCATTAATAATCCCACCCTATAAATAGAAGACTGCAGACTGTGAGAAAAGCTATGAAGGAAATAAAAAGGGGAGGATTCTGTAAGGGCTTATAGCGGGAAAGACCTGACCTTGTATGAAATGTCAGGGAAGGCTTCCCTGGGGAAGTGATGAGAACTGAAGGATCAGCTGGGGTAGATAGCGGTGGATGAGGGGTGCATGGAGGAAGTGTCTCAAGTAGAGGAAATAAGTAGCATTTGCGGAGACCTGAAGGTTGAACATGTATAAGGGACTTGAAAAACTTACAGGCATCTCCTATGACTAGGGCATTAATATGCAAGGGGGAGAGCTGAGGCTGAATGGCAGTCCTTCTTAATTATTTTAGGTTTTATTCTAGGAGCAATGGGAATACTCCTATTAAAGGGTTTTGATTAGGTGAATGATATAATCAGATTTCTCTATTTGTATGTTAATTCTTTCCCCCTCAGTTTTATTGAGGTATGATTGAGATATAATATTGCTTAAGTTTAAGTTGTAGAACTTAGTAACTTGATACATGTATATATTGGAAAATTATTATAATATTTCTTAAGTAATGCATAACTATATGCTCATTGTAAAAAATAAACACGAGTATGTAAAAGT
Source organism: Ailurus styani (assembly GCA_002007465.1). NCBI lineage: Eukaryota > Metazoa > Chordata > Mammalia > Carnivora > Ailuridae > Ailurus > Ailurus styani. The sequence goes on along the minus strand of LNAC01000832.1, from coordinate 60,629 downwards.
CTAGTTTGTACTTTTGTGTGTGTACATTAGAACATATGTATGTATATATACACACATAATACCTGTATACATTGTTGTATTTATATACAATATAATTATATATATAAAATATTGCAACTGGCTTTTTCACCTAACAGTGTGTCTTTGGTTTTTTCCATGTTTTAAAAAAATTATTCAGTAATATATAAGTACATTTTCACGGTAAAAGATCAGAACAATATGCAGGTATAGATAGAATAAATTTTGAAACTTTTGCCTTTCCTGCTCCCTCCCTATTTGCCATCCCACCAAAAAGCAAAACAAAACAAAACCATCAACAGTTTAGTGAGTATCCTTATGGTATCCTTTCCGTGCATTTATATTTAAAAAAGTAGAATAGAAGTAGTATAGAATATTTTTACATAACTGAAGTCATTCATATTGCTGTGCTGCTTTTAAATTTCTTATTTATTGACAATTCCCATATGACATGTGAATGTATGCATTTTTCTTTCCAAGGGTTAGAATTTTAAAGGGAAGGCTAAAAGCTTCTGTCATTTATTTCCTCCCTGCTGTTCCTCCTCCCTATTCACTGGCTTATTTTCTCTTAGACCTTTTTCTGTTCATTTGCAAACATTCTCTTTCCTTCCCTTCTTCTCTCCCTCTCTCTGTCTCTCTCACTCTCTCTCTCATACACATGGAATATATGGTATTATTTAGTGTTATTAAAAACTATAAATTGTATCATGCTTATATGTATTGCTTTGCTACTTGCTTTCACTCATGGCTGAGAAATTTTCATGTTAGTACATTATAAATCTAACTTGTTCTTTTTCACTGTTGCATAGTATTCTACAGAATAGATAGGCTATAATTTGTGTAGCAATTTCCCCTATGACATGGTCATTTACAACTCTTGCTAATATAAAATGTGGTGCAATGTAAATCCTTATACATGCCTCTCTCTTCCCTTTCTCTACTGATTTCTAAATTATCTTTAGTCAATACTAGATTTTCATGCATACTTAGGTTTATTTCAGGATTCTCTATTCAGCTCTCCTGATCCTTTTATTTTATTTTTATTTTTTTTTAAACATTTTATTTATTCATTTGACACAGAGAGAGAGAGAGAGATTACCAGTAGGCAGAGAGGCAGGCAGAGAGAGAGGAGAGAGGAGGAAGCCGACTCCCTGCCGAGCAGAGAGCCCGATGTGGGCCTCGATCCCAGGACCCTGGGATCATGACCTGAGCCGAAGGCAGCGGCTTTAACCCACTGAGCCACCCAGGCGCCCCAGATCCTTTTATTTATACCTACATCACACCACATTTTTAATTTCTGTAGTTTTATAACATGTTTAATATCTGGCATGGAAAGAACCTTTTTTTCTTCAATTTTTTTTGTTATTCTTGCCTATTTACTTTTTTATAAGGATATTAGAGTGAGATCATCATACCCGTATAGAATCTTATTGGGAATTTTGTTGACATTGCATTGAGTTTACTGATTTAACTGGGGAGAATTTGCATCTTTGCATTGAGTCTTACTTTTCATGACCTGAGCCAAAGGCAGACACCTAACTGATTGAGCCACCCAGGCACCCCATAGTCTTTTTTTTTAAAGATTTTACTTATTTATTAGAGAGAGAGAGCGAGAGAACAAGAGAGCACGAGCAGGGGGAGGGGCAGAGGCAGAGGGACAGGCAAATTCACTGCTGAGCTCAGAGCCAGGCACAGGGATCCATCCCAGGACCCTGGGATCATGACCTGAGTCGAAGTCAGGACTTAACTGACTGAGCCACCCAGGCACCCCTTAGTCTTTTCGGAGAACTAGCATTTCCTTTTATTTTTTTATTCCTTTTATTTTTATTTTATTTATTTTTATATTGAGGTGTAATTAACAAACATTATTATATTAGTTTCAGGTGTACAACATAATGATTTGATATTTTTCTATATTGTGAAATGATCACCACAGTAAGTCTAGTTAATATCTACCACCATACTGAATTTTTTTCCTTATGATGAGAACTTTTTTTTAGAAGACTTTATTTATTTATTTGAGAGACAGACACAGAGATAGTGTGAGAGAGAATACGATCAGGCAGGAGAGGGAGAAGCAGGCTCCCCGCTGAGCAAGGAACCTGATGTGGAGCTTGATCCCAAGATTCTGGGATCATGACCTGAGCCGAAGGCAGATGCTTAATTGTCTGAGCCACCCAGTTGCCTGACGCTGAGACCTTTTAAGATCTACTGTCTTAACAATCAAAAATGCAATTCAGTATTATTAACTTTAGTCACCCTGCTATACATTACATCCCCATGACTTCCTTATTTTGTAACTGGAAGATTGTACCTTTTGACTCCCTTCACCCATTTCACCTACCCCTTACCCACTGCCCCTAGCAACCACCAATCTGTTTCTGTATCTCTGGGCTAGTTTTTTGTTGTCGTTGTTTGTTTGTTTTTGTTTGTTTGTTTTTAAGATTCTACATATAAGTGAGATCATATAGTTTATCTTTCCCTGTCTGACTTATTTCATGTAGCATAATGCCTTCAAGTTCCAACCATGTTGCTGAAAATGGCAGGTGTTTGCAACCTTGGGAACTTTCCTGATTGTAATATGAAACTGGCCCCATACAGGGAGGGCGGGGAGAGATGGAAGGAAGAGGCAGACTTCAGATTCGTGGGTGACAGGTTTAATAAGCAGTGGAACTTACTATGAGGCTTGTCTTGAGCAGCCGCAAGAGGAGTAGATCTTCACACCTGCCCACCAGAATCTTCAGTTTATATAGAGGCCTCAAGGGATTTAGTCATGTATACCATCCAGATGGTCTCAACAACACCTTACTCTCTCAGCGCTATGTCCTTGGAATAGCTTCTGGGAGTGGGGAAGGCAAGTGGACTGACTGCACATTCTAAGGATGGGGGAGGGAGTGAGAAGCCTCCAATGGCCCAGGTTCAGCTCATGGGTCAGCTGGAGGACACATCCTCTTGACAACTTCCTCCAACAGCAAGATTTCATTTTTTATGGCCAAATAATATTCCATTATCTATCTATTTATCTCACATTATCTTTATCCATTCATCCGTAAGTGGGCACTAAGGTTGTTTCCTTATCTTGGCTATTGAAAATAATGCTGCAATGAACACTTGGGTGCATGTATCTTTTCAAGCTAGTGTTTTTGTTTTCTTTAGATGAGTACATAGAAGCGGAATTGCTAGATCATATGGTAGTTATATTTTTAATTTCTTAAGGAGCCTCAGTACTGTTATCCATAGTAGCTGTACCAATTTCCATTCCCACAAACTGTGCACAGCAGTTCTCTTTTCTCCACATTTTCACCAACACTTGTTATTTCTTATCTTTGTGATAACGGCCATTCTAATAGGTGTGAGGTGACATCTCCTTGTGGAATAATGATTGATTTTATCATAATTATTTTTATTTCCTTTTGATCTTGATTTTTAAATTGAGAACTCTTTTACTTTCCATTTTTATAGATTTCTAGTAAATGCAGTTAAGGCTATAAACTTCTCTGTTACCATATCCCACAGGATTTTTCCCCTCAAATTTTATTATGATACTTTCCAAACATAGAGAAATTTTCAGTGGCTATCCATATACTTAATGCTTAGGTTCTAACATTTTGCTGTGTTTGCTTTATTACATATCTGTCCACTTTTCAATCCATTTTATTTGTTGATGCATTCAGAATAACTTGCACTTCAGTTCACCCCTGTGCCATTTAGTATCCATTTCATGAATCAGAGTTGAATATTTCTTTATGATTTTTAAAGATAAAATTTACTTATAGTGAAATATAAGAATTGTGTGTTCCATTGGATGAGTTTTGATAACTGACATAACCAAAACCTCTATCAAGATAGAGAACATTTCTATCATATCAGAGAATTCCCCTTTTGCAGTTAATTCCCATCAGAAGTTGTCACTATTCTGATTTATTGTGATAGATTAGTTTTGCACATTTTAGTAATTCATATAAATGAGACTACACAATACTTTCTTTTGTGTCAAGCTCTCTCTACATGGGTTATCCTGTTGCTTGTATCAATACCTCATTCCTTTTTATTGCTGAGTAATACTCCATTGTATGGATAGACCACATTTTGCTTATACAGTCTTGTGTTGATAGATACCTGGGCTGTTTCTAGTTTAGGTTATTGTGAATAAAACTGCTATAGACGTTCTTGTATAATTATATTGTGAATATATATGTATATATATATATATATATGAATGTGGATATATATGAATATGATACATATATTGTTATATATATAACAATGATATATATGTGACATATATAATGTGACATATATAGAATATGTATAGTATATAAGTGGGGAGTGGTAAATATCTAGGAATGGAATTTCTGGGTCATAGTATAGCTGTATGTTTTGCTTTATGTGAAACTGTCATATCTTTGTACCATTTTCCTCTCCCACCATAAACATTTGGCAGAGTCTGTCTTATTAATATTAACCATTCTGGTAGGTGTGAAGTGGTACCTCACTGTAGTTTTTATTTGCATTTCCTTAATGACTAGTGATGTTGAGCATCTTTTCATATGCTATTGGCCACTTGTATATCTATTCAATTATTCTATTCAAATAGGTCTATTCAAATATTTTGCCCATTTTTTATTGTGGTAAAATATACATAACAAAATGTATCACTTTAGTGATTTTTTAATGTACAGTTCAAATATACAGCATTAACTACATTCACATTGCTATGCAATGATCATCCCTATCCATCTCCACAACTTTTTCATCTTCCCAAACTGAAACTCATATTATACTCATTAATCAATTCTGCATTGCTGTCTTGCAGCAGGGAGCGGTAAATATCTAGGAATGGAATTTCTGGGTCATAGTATAAGCGTATGTTGGCCTTTTTTTTTTTAATTTTATTTTTATTATTTGCCCAAGGGATACAGGTCTGTGAATCATCAGGCTTACATCTTTCACAGCATTCACCAAAGCACAAACCCTCCCCAATGTCCATAACCCATCCACCCTATCCCTACCCTCCCACCCCCCAGTAACCCTCAGTTTGTTTTATGAGATTAGAAGTCTCTTATGGTTTGTCTCCTTCCCCATCCCATCTTGTTTCATTATTTTTCCCTCCCTACCCCCCACAACCCCCCACCCTGCCCCTCAAGTTCCTCATATCAGAGAGATCATATGATAATTGTCTTTCTCTGATTGACTTATTTCGCTCAGCATAATACCCTCCAGTTCCATCCATGTCGTTGCGAATGGCAAGATTTCGTTTCTTTTGATAGCTGCATAATATTCCATTGTATATATATACCACATCTTCTTTATCCATTCATCTGTTGATGGACATCTAGGTTCTTTCCATAGTTTGGCTATTGTGGACATTGCTGCTATAAACATTCGGGTGCACGTGCCCCTGAGGATCACTACCTTTGTGTCTTTAGGATAAATACCCAGTAGTGCGATTGCTGGGTCGTAGGGTAGCTCCATTTTCAACTTTTTGAGGAATCTCCATACTGTTTTCCAGAGTGGCTGCANTGTTGGCCTTTTATGCCTGGCTTCTTTCACTTAACATAATGTTTTCAAGGTTCATCCATATTGTATCATATATCTATACTTTGTTCCTTATTGTGGCTGAATAATATTTCATTTTAAGTACATACCACATTTTGTTTATTGGTTCATCAGTCGATGGACATTAGGGTTGTTTCCACCTTTCTGCTGTTGTGTATAGTGCTGCTGTGAGTATCCTTGTGCAAATTTTTGTTTAGATACCTGTTTTCAAATCTTTTGGATCTATACCTAGGAGTGGAATTGCCAGGTCATACGGTAATTGTATGTTTAAGTTATTGAAGTCCTGCCAAACTTTTCCACAGTGGCTGCACCATTTTATATTCCCATGAGCAATATATGAGGGTTCCATTTTTCTCCACATCTTTACCATTTTCCATTTTTAAAGTTATAGCCATACTAGTGCATGTGAAGTAGATTATTAATCAGTTATAAATAGAATGGAAGTATTGATACATGGTATAACATGATGAACCTTGAAAGCATTATGCTAAGTGAAAGAAGCCAGCCACAAGAGACCATTATTGTATTATTCTGTTTATATGAAACATCCAGAATAGGCAAATCCTTAGAGACAGAAAATAGAATTGTGGTTGCTAGGGAATGTGGGTTGGGGAGAATGGGGAGTGTTTGCTTAGTGGGCACAGCGTCTTTTTGGGGTGATGAAAATGTGCTGGAGGGATGCCTGGGTGGCTCAGTCAGTTAAGTGGCTACCTTTGGCTTAGGTCATGATCCCAGCATCCTGGAATCGAGTCCCACATCGGGCTCCTTGCTCAGTGGGGAGCCTGCTTCTCCCTCTGCCTCTGCCTGCCACTCTGCCATCTTGTGCTCTCTCCCTCTCTCTCTGACAAATAAATAAAAAAAAGAAAATGTTCTGGGATTAGATACTGACGGTTGCAAAACTTTGTGAAGATACTACAAATCATTGAATTGTATACTTTAAAAGGGTGAATTTTATTATATGTGAATTAGATCTCAATTTAACAAAAAGCACAAAGGCTCATTTTAGGCCTGGAGGTGATATTTGATGTTTAAGTAACATTTCACTCCTATTTTTGGCAGCATGCATACCATGTAGAGTTACCATGAAAAGTTGTGTAGTTTGTTGGCTGGAAAGGCACACAGCCAAGCATCTGAATGGGGGCTGAAATTAGGCCACATCCTGCTCTCTAACTTGTGTTCCCTAGTTTGGTGCTGCCCCAGCCCAGAGGAAGAAGCACCATTTTACTCTTTTGTAGTTCAGCTGCCCAGAGGAGACATCTTACTTTGATTTGTCTTCTTGGAGAGGGCATCTTGTACTACTTTGTATTAAAGATGTGATATGTTCTAATGGAGATCCTAGTATGATGGATACTGCTTTCCTATCCTGGAATCTCACAGCCTTTTACTCAGTCTAATAACCAGTTATAAAATACCCCCATAATTCCCCTAAAGGTCTGTTGACCGTAACTTACTCTCTGGTATAATTTCTACATCAGGGTTTTTTAGCTGTAGGCAATACAACTTGGTTCTGAGTAACTTAGGCAAAAATAGGGAATTTTGGAAGACTACTGGAGTTGATCAAAACCAAAGGAAATGCTGAAAAACAAGGCCTCAAAGAGGTCCAGAACTAAGGAAACTTAGAGTATTTGGGTAGCAGAATCTCAGTCCTTACAAGTCTCCACTCAGGCTGTTAAATTCAGGGACAGAGAATCTCATTATTCCACTAAGAGAGATAGGGTTTCTTACCAGAACACAGATCAGTGGAAGAATGCTGGACAAACCAAATAAAAGCTACCAAAGGAGGTAAGAAAAAGATAGACGTCAACATCCAAGTGGAGATGTTGAATAAGCCTTCAGATGTATAAATGTAGATTGCAGAGTAGAGGGCTAGACTGGGATAAATAAATAGAGGTTGTAAGGATGATTGAAATAATCGACATGGTTGAAATTTCCCAGGAAGAGAGTAAGTGGCCATGCATCCTTCCCACATCATTACCTGAGGGCCAGAACACTTCCGGAAGCAGTTTGTAACTGGAAGATTGTTTCTTTGTTTTGGAGGACATGATATTCCTAGTAATTGGGAAAAGAGTCCGGGGTATGGGACTATAATGCTGTGCTGGGAACATTCCATCTCATAAGAATGAAGTTGTTATGTGGAGATTTTAATGGAATGTAACTTCTTTCTGACAATTATAATAAATGCCAGCTTATTTTCCCTCTCATATTTATTTATATTGCATTTGGTCCTTGCCAAATGTTTTATGTATGTCATTTTATTTAATCCTCACAACACATTAATGAAGTTATTATTATCACTGTATTTTACAGATGGGCTACTGTAGTCTCAGAGTTTAAGCAATTTACTCGACATATTGCTAGAAAGTAGTGGAAATGAAATTTAAGTAAGGTCTATATGAGTTCAAAGATATTTCTACTTCGTATCAAATGATACAGCAATGCCAGTATTAGCTATGGTTTAGGACTATTGATCCTCTGCTGTGTACCACATAGTGTATTGAAGACTAAATGCATTATCTCATTTAATGTTCATAATAACCTTATAAGGAAAGTACTGTTGTTATTCTTATTTAACAGTTGAGGAGTCTGAGGTTTAGAGATGTTAGTTCAATGGTTGTCACATAGTAAGTGGTAGAGTCAGGGCTTCAACACTTCTGTCTGATTCCAAAGCCTGTGTGCATCACCAATACACTCTCCTCTATCAAAAATAATTGAATCTTAGAACAGTGGCTCTCTTCCCTGGCTGAGTATTAGAATCACTTGGGGAGCTTTAAAAAAAAATCAATGCTCAACCTCATCATCAAAGATTCTGATTTAATTTATCAGGAATTCAGACTAGGCCTTGGATTTTTTTTTAAAAAGCTTTTATTCCATTCATCTAACTTATTCAATAAACATTTAATGTCTCCTGTATGCCAAACACTTTCTAGGCATTTACTTCCTAGCAAGATGTATCAGTTAGCTATTGTCACAATGATATGTAGCAACAATTATAACGTCTTAGTGGCATGTAAAATTAAGAACTTATTAAGCACTTATTCTCACATTTTTGGAGTCCAGCCAGGATTCAGCTAATTAAGCAGAGCTTTGTTGGGCAACTGATTTAGGTTGGAGTGACTACTTTAATTGCTTCAGGACGGTGAGTAAACTGGTGTAGCTCTGCTTCATGCATTTCTCCTCAGACCACTGGACTAGCTGGCACTTTGTCTCTCATGTCTCATGTCATGCCAGTAGTAGAATCAAGAGGGGACGTGTCCATCTGTGCAAGCATATTTCAAGCCCCTGCTTGAGTCACATCTGTGTATATTTCATTAGCCAAAGCAAGTCTCAAGGCTGAGCTCAAGGACAAGAAGTGGGGGGCGGGGGGGAAAGCATCACTTCTATTTCGTGGACTTGCAAAGTTCATGGCAAAGGCTGAGAATTGGGGCCAATAATTCAATTTAGGTGGGAAAGAATAAAAATGAACAATAAGTGATATACATAAGAAAATTACCAAGTTTGTTAGAAAGTGATAAGTAATAGGAAAAAAAATTCTAGAGGGTGGTATGAAGGTGATTTTAACGTGTAGCTAGGACTGAGAACCAGTGATCTTGTAGTGTTCAACCTGGAAAGAAGCCTGGGCTAACATTCACTCAGCCACTGGGAAAATAACAAAACAGCCCCAGAAAGTAGAAGAATTTTACTCAGGGTCCATAGGACCAAAGCTGTAGAAATGGAACTAGGGCCTGTCTCCTAACACTATAGACTGTTTCTCTTATACCACAGTATTCCAATCTGCGGTCTTAGAATTCTTTACTAATGGCACCAAAAATATGTTATGGAAAGACACATTCTTTTCTGTCTTCACCGTAGACATTAGAGGTGGACTGTCTAAATCCTGTGCTTCCTTTAGTAATCCAATTCAGAGCCCAATTTCACATTTCCCTTATTTGTACTGTTCAAAAGTTTACAGACATACTACCCTCTTTTAGTTTTTCTCCTCTTCAAGTTAAAGACTGTTGGTTTTGATCTATCTTCATGTGATCCCATAGTCTCTAGCAATCTACCTGATCATTGGGCCTTTTTTCTTCCCCAACTCTGTAATGCCTTGAGTAGTCTTTCCTGAGTTCCTTTTTACTTTGAGCTTCTACTAGGCCCTTCAGTCATCATTTCTGTTTTGGATTACAGTCTTCTTGATTTGCCAGGATGAACAGTCAAAAGAAAAGAGAAGATATGGAACCTGCTTGTACTTGGAGTTAATTGTCTGAACAGAAAGGTGAATAACTGAATGAGGTAAGAGAGGGTATGATCTAGATAATCCTGTTCATTTTTTTCTCCTACTTCTCCTCATGGACCTTGGGAATTTATTTTGAATCCTTAACATTGTATTGCATGTGTATAGGTGTGTATATATTGAGATATTATATGGATATAGTATTTACCCATTAATAATCTCTTGAAAATGTCTCCACAATTTTTTTTATTTTCCAAAGTGAGGAAAAAGAAAAGAGAAGAGGCAACTGTGATTTCTACTGTTTTTCATGATCCCCAAAGAATTTCTAATCCTAAAAATCTCAAGTCTCTCCCTTCACTGTAACCACAGATTTTCACAGGAGACAGCATAAAAGAGCAGAGTGAAGATTGCTGGAGTCCTTCTCCCTTGTGGCCGATTCCTGAGCTCCAAGGAATATTTAGTTATGGGGAATAGAACTGGTTATCTTCAACAGAGCACTCACTTGCCTGCCCATTTCTGTGATGTTCTAATATCTGCCTCTCCAGACTCTGCTTCCTCCTATCCACCTAGTCACACCTTCTCCCAAGTATAAGTCTTACTCTTGCTTTTAAAGGTGTGCAAGTACTAAAAACCTATAGAAATGTGGAGGCTGATAAATAAATAAAATCTTTAAAAAAAAGAAATGTGGAGGCTGTGCGTGTGTGTGTGTGTGTGTGTGTGTATGCATGCACATATGCCTGCATTTGTGTATTTCTATTTATATACCTATATATGCAAGTGTTTGGGTTGAGTGTATGTGTATATGCATTCAAATTGTAGATCATTCTTTATACCTGTCACACTAACTCAGCAATGCCTTATTTCTCATTAACAAGTTAAGCTGAGCAAAAGCTCCAACAGAAGCAATAGGCTAATGCTCAGTGGAAAGCAAAATACCAGAAAAAGTGACTTCAAATAATGTATGCCCTTTTAAGTTAATGCCTAAAGTTTTCCTTACAGAGCATATAAATGTTAATGTTTATACCCAAATATATGTGTGTGTGAAGGTCTCACATTAGTTATAAAATAATTTTTGGGTGAGTTGGAATAGATGTGAGGTGACTTTCTTCCTTGTATTTCTGTCTGGGGAACAGCATGAATGGCTGTAACAGTGTGGCTAAATAGCTGCATATTTCGTGTTTTGATACGAAGATGTATTTGTGCTACTCTTAATCCTAATTTTTTCCTCCCACAGCTGCTTCAAATTCTCAGGCTCCATATTCATGGAAGGATCTCACAGGTAGATGTTTTCTCTCTTCTACTCTCTTTTTGTTTTATGAAAAGTACCTCCTATAAACCTGGCTTCTCATCTGCATTCCATTCCCATCTCTTCATTGGATAGCAACCATTGATTTCTTTTTTGGTAATATCTATGAAGCTCCAAGCTGTCATAACAAATAGGACTTTTATATCATATAGAGTAGTATTTGAATACTAGCAGGACCACTGATGGTGTGGACGGGCACCATATGTAGAGAACTTTATGGCTAGAATAGACCTATCTGCTTGTGGAGTGATCTAAATTGAGGCCAACAAGTTACAGCTAGTGGGCCAAATCAAGCCAGGGGCCCATTTTTGTAAATAAAGTTATACTAGAACCAGCTGTGTCCACTCATTTATATATTGTCTATGGCTACCTTCAAGCTAAGATGGCAGAGTTGAATAACTGCAACAGAGACCCAAAAGCTTAAACTATGTCCAGAATTTTACAGAGGAAGTTTACCAACACTTACCTGGATCAGCATTCCCCAAGCAGTTCTACAGAGCACTGTTGTCCAGGAGATAATAACTTTGCTCTTAGGAAAGGGTTCTATAGTCATTTAAGTCCAGAAAATGCTGGATTAAACCAAGTTAAGCAGACTTTTTTTTTTCTTTTTCACTGTAGGCCATTTCAGATCCTTTCACATGCTAACATGCATTGAGAAACTCTTAAAAGGAGACAAAGGGTGCATTCCCTTAACTTATTTGACCCCTGGTCATCTTTTCCACAGCTCTTTTATTGATATCTTGCAAAGTAGTGTTCCAAGGAACAGTTACTTGGGAAATGCTAGTTTAGACATTCACGTAACAGAAGTTTGAATCTGATAACTGACTCCTTGGATTATTTTTTTCTAGTTGCAGAAAGTGAAAAGCTATGTAGTGTGGTATTTACACATATAGACCATGGCTTTAGACAAACCTTAATCTTAATTTAGTCTCTACCATTTACGAGCTGTTGAACCTTGGGCAAGTTATCTAATGCAGTATGCAGGACTGGCTACATAATTGGTGGGCTGTGGTGCAAAATGAAAAGGCAGGACCCCTTATTCAAAAGTATTCCTAATTTTAAGATAGCAAAAGCAGAACATTACACCAATGGCTCCTTCTGAGCATGAGACCTGTGCACAGATTGTACACCCATGAACTCATAACTCAAGTTATAAATTTCAGTGTCCTCAATATAAAATGTAGATAATACCTATTTCATGGGATTATGGTAAGAATTAAATCAGAAATGTATATAAAGAGCCCAGTAAAGCATCTGGCACAGAATAGGCAGTAATAAGTGACTTGTTTTTAATTCAAAAGCATTTATAGCCATATTCAGTAATTACTTGAGTGTCTACTATGTGCCAGGCACCATGCTAGGTACTTAAGGTATTATGGTGAAGAATACAAATAAGGTCCCTGTCTTCATGTAGATTATTATTATTTAGTGGGAAAGACAGATAGTGAAAAAATATACAAGACAACTATAAATTGTGATAAGAGCTATGAAGAGAAAAACAGGGTGCTGGGAAAGGAAATAATAGAGAAGATCTGCTTTAAATTGAGTGGTCAGGCAAGTACTCTTCTAGGAAGTACTAGGATGTTTAAGGTGAGATCTGAAGGATGAGAAAAAGCTCTCCATGAGAAGAGCAGGAAGAGTGTTCCAGGCAGAGAGAAGAGCAAGTGGAAAGGCCCTTAAGTGGGAAAGAGCATGGCATTTATGAGAAACTGAAAGCAGGCTAACGTGGCTTGAGTGTAGGGACTGAGAAGGAGAGTGATTCGTGGTACACCCTGTAAGATAAGTAAGAGTCTTAGATTTTATATGAAGTTCAATGAAAAGCTCTTGAAAGGTTTTGGCCATGGCAGTCACATGATGTAACTGATATTTTTAGAAGATCATGTTGGCTGCTGTGTGAAGGGGAGCCATAGATAAGCTAGAGTAGATGAGTAGTAGGCTGTTTCAGCAGTCAAGGAAAGAGTGAATAGTGCCTTGTACTTGGGTGGTATTGGAGGATGGAGTGATAAATAAATGAATTGGAGGCTTATTTTAGAGGTATAAATAACAGGCCTTGCTAATTGAATGTGGAGGATTCAAGAGGAGAAAAAGAAACGAAGAATGATTCCTGACATTTTTCTGAGCAACTTGGTGGCACCATTTAACTGAGGGGAGACTCCTGGGGAGGGTTTTTTGTTTTTTTTTTTGAGGGGGCAGCCATGTAGAAATCAAGAGCTCAGGTTTAGATACGTAAAATTGGACGACCCTTTAAGATGTCCAAGTGGAAAGGGTGGTATGAGATACGGTTGTTTGTATTGTTGTCTCAGATTCTGTGATTACTAACTCTTGGTGTCACCTTATTAGATTACTGGGAAATATTTAGAAAACATCTAAAAGAAAAATACCTCAACATAGGAGTCCATAAATGTTTTCACTGTGGCAAACATATAGTATCATGACTGCTTATTGTAAAAGAACATGGTATATCAGAAAAGACACCGTGTGGGATTCCTCAACAAGATAATTTTATTGATATGTAGCATGTATTTGATCCCGATGAAGAGGGCTGCAGCTCCTCCCGAACTATGCTGCTACAGGGATGTGCAGGGATTGAGAAAACAGCTGTTGTGCAGAAGTTCATGTTTGACTGGGCAGCAGGAATGGTTACTCCAGGAAGGTTGACTGTCTCATCTATATAAACTGCAGAGAAATAAACCATATTGCTAACCTTAGTGCTGCCGACCTGATCATTAACACTTTTCAAGATATAGATGGACCAATCCTAGAAGCTGTTCTTGTATATCCAGAGAAGCTTCTGCTCGTTCTTGATGGATTCCATGAGCTTTAGTACCCTGTAGAGGATCTTAGTGCTAATCCCCAGGAGAAGAAGCCAGTCAAGACCCTCTTATGTAGTTTTGTGAGGAAAAAACTATTCCCCGAATCTTCCCTGCTGATAACTGCCTGGCCTACAACCATGAAGAAGCTCCACTCTGTTAAACCAACCCATCCAGACAGAGATTGTACGGTTTACAGATGCTGAAAAGAGTCAGTTTTCAGGTGCTGATGCAGCACTGAGGGTCTTTTATGAGCTGTGACAAAATGAAAGCCTTGACATTATGTCCTCTCTTCCCATCATCTCTTGCGTGATCTGCAGTGTCCTGAAGTCACAGGGAGATGGTGACAGGACTCTTATGAGGTCACTTCAGACCATGACTGATGTGTATCTGTTCTACTTTTCCAAGTGCCTCAAAACCCTTAGAGGGATCTCGGTGTGGAACGGACAAAGTTGCCTGGGGGCCCTCTGCTCTTTGGCTGCAGAGGGACTGCAGAACCAGCAGGTCCTATTTGAAGTCAGTGACCTCAGGAGACATGGGATAGGAGTACATGATATCAGTTGCACTTTTCTAAATCACTTTTTGAAAAAAACTGAAGGAGCTGTCAATGTCTACACTTTCCTTCACTTGAGTTTCCAAGAGTTCTTGACTGCTGTGTTCTATGTGTTCTATGCCCTGAAGAATGATAGCAGCTGGATGTTTTTTGATCAAGTGGGGAAAACACGGCAAGAAATATTACAACAATATGGAAAAGGGTTTTCATCACTAACGATACAGTTCTTATTGGCCTCCTACATAAAAGAAAGGGAAAGGCCATGGAAACTACTTTTGGAAGAAAAGTCTCTCCAGGACTTTGAGAGGAGTTATTGAAGTGGACTGAGAAAAAAATAAAGGATAAATCTTCTAGGTTACAGATTGAGCCAATGGATTTGTTTCACTGTTTGTATGAGATTCAGGAAGAAGAATATACAAAAAGGATAATTGCTGATTTACAGTCAGTTATTTTGCTTCAACCTACCTATACAAAAATGGACATTCTGGCTATGTCATTCTGTGTAAAAAGCAGTCACAATCACCTGTCAGTGTCTCTGAAGTGTCAGCACCTACTTGGATTTGAGAAGGAAGAACAAGCCTCCGCATTCATGCCACCAACCTTGACATTTAATCAGTGAGTATTATTAACGTCTTTTCTTCAATGTTTTGGCCTTCAGAAACAATGGACATTCTTGTTTATTTCAAGTATTCAGGCACACAATCATTTTTAGCATTATCGATAAGTAAAATGAATCTTCTCCACTTTCCATATTTTATGTCAGTCGCCCCAATAAGGATTTATTGAATATCTATCACATATTGCCTAGGTAGACAATGAGGATAAGTTAATATTTCTGAGCACTTACTATGTGCCAGGCACGGTGCTAGCCACTATAAGTGTGTGTATGTGTTTTAGTCTTCACTGCCACTTTGTGAATGTGCTCTATAATTATAAAGTGTTATGAGCATGTAAGTCATCAGGATGATCATTGAGGACTCTGCTATTTGGGTGTCGATGACTATTCTAAAAAAGGTGGTAAACTTAACAATGAATTAGTCATCACTCTCCTCTGCATATACTTCATCATTGACACCTCAGAGAGCTCCAGGTTGGTAAGGGTCAGAACTGCACTCCTGTGTATGTTGCCGTAAAGCCTGGGCTTTTTCCGTCAGGCTTGCACCTTCACAGAGGGTCCAGAGCTTTGCATCTTTACAAAGGGTTCAAAGAGACTTAGGTAAATCATTTAAATAATACAGATTCTATATACTAAAAACAGAGTCCTACTGACTTATTGACTAAAGCAGACAAGAAGATTTAAACCTGTGTTATCTAGAAAATGCCACTGGTCATAAGTCTCTTCTCAATATTTGCGTTAAGATGGACATTGCTGGGGTGCCTGGGTGACTCAGCCGGTTAAGCGTCTGACTCTTGATTTCTGCTCAGATCATGATCTCATGGTCGTGAGATCGAGCCCCACGTAGGGCTCTGTGCTGAGTGTGGAGCCTGCTTGAGATTCTCTTTCCCTCTGCCCCTCCCAACTTGGTCTCTCTCTCTCTCTCTCAAAGAACAAAACAAAAGGACATTGCAGTCCTTTAGTTGTGGGACCAGCTGAGGGGTAGGGCACCTTGAGAAGAAGAGAGTGGGCAGAAAGCTCTACTTTGGGAGTGAGTTAACCCAGGTCTTCTCTGATAGTTGTATTTCCTCATTGGGCAGTAGCATGGAGATAGAAATGGCATGGGATATGTGTGTTTGAGGGAGGTGGGAGGGGGGAAGGGAAATGCAGCAAGAGTTGTGTTTGTGGTTAGAGTGGAAAGGGTAGGAGAAGCTATGTGGATTTAGAATTACCAAGAACTTTGGCTAGCGTCTTGACAAATTCATGACACTTTCAATCCAGATGTATATTATAAAGTAAAATAATGGACAAATATACTGAGAATTTTTAAACATTGATGGAAACAAAAAGGGGCTTCTCATTCATTCTAGGTTCCCGGAAAATCAGCCTTAAATGGAGTCCCTATCTTAACCCTATTGCCTTTATCAGAGGGTTAAACTTTCTTCAGAGTTTAACCCAAAATATTCCTTTCATAAGCGTGTTGACTGAGAGTTTACTATATTACTATATTATATATAGTATATGTAATACTATATATATTATATATAGTATATATATTATATAGTGTATATAGTATAGATATTACATATACTATATATAATATATACTATATTATATAGTTATATATTATATATTATATATATTTATTTTTATGTATTTTATATAATTTATAATAAAATATATTTAAAATATATTTTATATAATATATACATTATATAATATATACTATATTATATATAGTATATATACTATAGTACTATATAATAGTATTAATATATTACTGTTTTTTTATTATATTATGTTAGTCACCATGCAGCACATCATTAGCTTTTGATGTAGTGGTCCATGTTTCATTGTTTGTGTATAATACCCAGTGCTCCATGCAATCCGTGCCCTCCTTAATACTCATCACCAGGCTCACCCATCCCCTCACCCTCCTCCCCTCTAAAACCTTCACTTTGTTTCCTGGAGTCCATAGTCTCTCATGGTTTATCTCCCCCTCAGAATCCCCCCCCCCCCCTCATTTTTCCCTTCCTTCTGCTAATGTCCTTCATGCTATTCCTTATGTTCCACAAATAGGTAAAACCATATGATAATATTTCTGGGTTTTTTTTGGTTCAAGTATAATTAACATACAGTGTTATATTAGTTTCAGGTGTACTGTATAGTGATTCAGTAATTATATACATTTCTCAGTGCTTGTTAAGATAAGTGTACTCTTAATCCCCTTTATCTGTTTCACCCACCCTCTACCCACCTTTTCTCTGGCAACCATCAATCTGTTCTATTTAATTCTTTTTTTCTTTCTTTGTTCATTTATTTCTTAAATTCCACATATGAGTGAAATTGTGTGGTATTTGTCTTCCTCTTTTTGCTTTCACTTAGCATAATATCCTCTAGGTCCATCCATGTCGTTGCAAAATGTTAAGATTTCATTCTTTTTATGGCTGAGTAATATTCCATTGTATATATTTGCCACATCTTCTTTATCCATCCATCTATTGATGGACACTTGGGTTGTTTCCATAATGTGGCTACTGTAAATAATTGCTCTAAACATACGGGTGCACATATATTTTTGAATTAGTATTTTGTTTTCTTTGGGTGTTCCTCAAAAAATTAAAAATAAGGAGCACCTGGGGGGCTCAGTCAATTAAGCATCTGCCTTCAGCTCAAGTCATGATCCCAGGGTCCTGAGATCTAGTCCCATATCAGGCTCCCCACTCAGCGGGGAGCCTACTTCTCCCTATCCCTCTGCCTGCTGCTCCCCCTACTTGTGCTCACTATTTCTCTGTCAAAAAAATAAGACCTTTAAAATGTTATAAAAAATAATTAAAAATAAAAGTACCACATAAACTTTTCTCATTTTCAATTATTATTAATTCTTCTATTAGTAGTGACAACCAAGAAATAGTTAATTATAAAGATAGCTGGGGCAAGTCACTAAACTTCTCTGAGCATCTGCAAAATGGTGATGAAAATATCCATCATTGTGCTGAGGACCAGATAAGATGATTGTATATGTAAAGTGCTTACCTTGGTGTCTGGCACACAGTAACATGGCTTGGGCTTTAAAGTCAGGCAGGCCTGAGTACTGACCTCCATTCTGTTCCTACCTATGTGACCTTAGGCAAATATCTTAACTTTTTGTGCCTTAATTTCCTTATCTGCAAAATGAGGTAATACCTCTTAAGGATTTTGGAAGAGATAAATGAATGCTAGTGTGGTGACGGAAGCCAAAATTAATCTTTTACTTAAAATTTTATTAACTATTTTGTTTTAAGTTATTTTTGCTCTTTCATCTCTTTTAGGTCCTTCCAGCTGTACAATTTGCCAGTGTCTCGGCTACACTTGCTCTGCCAAGCACTGCGTCATCCATACTGTAAAATCAAAGACCTGAAGTAAGTTGAACTTTGCTTTAAACACTTAGGTATTTGTAAGGTAAAGACGGGGTTGCTAGAAATTGCACAGATTGGACCTGAAAACAAAACATAACTAGTGCTCAGCTTCTCCATAGAGTAAGAGCAAATGATAAGCTATGCTACGAAACTAAAAGGGATAGAGAGTCAGGCACAGATCCTTGCCGGCCCCTCCAGCCTCTTCCCCTTTTGTATGTGCTATTTGTGCTGCAGAAATAGGTGGCAGATTAAAACATCGAAGAGATCTGTGTCTGGGTGCCCCTCCTGAATCTACCCCCTTCTCCTTCCAGATTCCTACTGTCGTCCTCCTTGGTTTTCTTTGTGGGATCCTATCCTACTCCGTGCAGCTCAATGATCCTTTTGTCTCCCTCCGTGTCTCACCCCCTGTCCCCTGTAGTTATTCCCCAAAGTGCCATCACTCAGAAGCTCTGCATCCCAGCCCTTTCATTTCTTGCTCACTCTCAGGTGTCTTGTCAGCTTGTCAGTCCACATCAGGAGCACACAGGCACATGCCCCCTTGTTTCCAAACCCCTGACCTCACAGATCAGTGTCTGTACTCCTTCCCTCATGTCTCAGAGGAAGAGGCAGCCTTTCCAAGCCTACCCGAGCCAGTAAATTCACTCCTTTTTTAAATTTTTGTAAGCATTTATTTCACTTTACACAACACAGAAGTAAATAACAATCTAAAAGCCCTCCACCCTACTGCCCCAGACCTCACCCCAGTTTCTATCCCCAACAGCCCATCCTCCTGCTTACCATCTCCTGACCCTGATCTTACCCTCCCTAGGTAATACCTTGTTTGCTAAATGTCTTTCCAGACCTTTTTCTATGCTTTTTCAAACATCAATCTATAACGTAAGGCACACATAAATCTGTAACATATCAGGCTATATACATATCATACATATGCAGAGTTTATAGAACTTTGGGGGGTTTTGCTTCCCACACACAAAACTGGCTATCAATTTTTTTTCTCATTGAATAGTACATGGACATGCCTTCAATACAATATGCAGGGTCTATCTCCTTTATACATTGTGTTTTCAAGCTTTCTTCAGCTGTCTCCCTCCCCATCGTTCAAGTTTCTCCCATATTCCAAAGAACTCTCTCTCAGTCCTGTATCCTACCCCACTCCTTTCTTTCATGGCCAGAAGTGCTCGAAGAGCCCCCCCTGTAGTTCCTTATTTCCTATTTACTCCCCAGTCCTTGTGGTTTTGCTTCCGCCCTTCCCCAGCCCAGATCTGCTCAAAGATCAAAATTGAATACGAGACAAAAGTGAACACTTTTTACCTCCTATCTTAAGGCCTCCCCTGCATCCCCGAGCACTGTAGAGTATGCTCTCCTTGCTACTCTCTCCCCGCTTTTCTGACTACTCCCAAGGACCCCCTTGCCTCTATGGTTCCCAAACAGTGGCAGTTTTGCTCTCCAGTGGACACGTGGCAATATCTGGAGACATTTTTGGCTGTCACAGCTAGGGGGTAGAGTGAGGCATCTAGGGGGTAGAGGGCAGGGGTTCTGCCAAACACCCTACAGTGTACTGGACAGCCTCCTACAACAAAGAATTATTCACTCTCAAGTGTCAAGAGTGCCCTAAAAAATATAAATGAGCCCAGAGATATGTTTGAAAATGCAGGTTAGGGATCTTGCCTCCAACCGTGATGGTTGTCACGGCTGCCCTGATAGGGGACAGCCCAGAGTCACAGCCAGCTGCAGTAGAGATGTCCCAGGGCCATGACAGCTTCAGGCTCTAGGTCAATAGAGTCCCTGGGTAAATATCCAGGGTTTCTCTAGTTGTCTTACTATGTTCCAGGTGTGACACCTCCCCATCCTTCCCTCTGTGGGCTAAACCATGCATTTAGCCTCCCTCAACACCACTCACAGTCATGAGAAAGGAGACACAGACCATCCTGTCCCATCCCCCTTTCCCAGTTTACCCTTCCCTCTGGAAATTGATTTCCCTGTGGGATATGTTTTATTTCACATTCATGAATTCACTGAGGGCTTTGTAGCCAGATTCCCCCTCCCGCTATTATTCTGGTGGTGGGCTGGGACAGAGAATCCCTCAGGATGGCACCACACTTTAGTCCGTGTCTAAACCAGTGAACCCTCTGGGCACTACCAGTTGCTGACTCACCTCTTTGGCAGTGGCAGGAGTTTCCACTTCTGCCACTGAGATTGGGGAGGGTTCTCCTGTTTGGAGCTAGACAGCCATAGCAGTCCTTGTCCACAACTGGTGCTGGTGTCCCCTGTTTACAAACCTAAAGGACTTTCTTAGGGGTGGCAGATCTCTGCTGTGTTGTAAGCCTAGGGTTAACTATGGGCCTACTTGGATCATTTCTCACGCTATAACTTGATCAGAACACGAACAAGGTTTCTGTCTAGTTCATTCCTGGAGGCTCTTAGGATGTGGAAATCCTCACAACTCATAACCCTCTGATACTCCTCCCCATCCACTTCCAATGTTTTCTTTGACAGTCTGTGGTTTGCCACTGCTCTTCTGGTGCCAATTTCTGACTTGGAAATAACCTGGTTCCCCAGAACAGGGCCCACTCAAATTAGCTTAAAGAAAAGGGGATTTGTGTATAGTGTATTTTTATGCAGAACAATTGTAGAAATGGAAAAGTGGTCATAAATGGGCCCACAAAAAGTTGGGGCCACAAAGCTCCCATCTCTGAGGTTGCAGGATCAACTCCTATGTTGCTTCTCTGTGCTTGTCTGCTCCTTGGGACCACATTCTAGCATCCTCTAAAAGACACCTGGCTTCTATAATGCACACAGTTCTGCTCCCTGACAACCAGGACCAGGCCTTGGCTGTGGCCTTGGCCCCAACTCCAAATGACCCACTGTTTCCTTACCCAACACCACCCTGGCTGTGGAATATGATTCTCTGTTCAGATTCTCTAGTGTGAGAACCTGTTTGGCTCAGGATGGGCCAGGTGTCCCTTCCTGCTCCAATCATATACAGCCTACGTGGGGAGAGGGGTGTGTTGCCGTATACATGGCTGCTCAGGTCCACCAGATACTAGGGTTGGGGAGGGAGACATATACTAAGAAGTTATGGTGCTTCTGGGGTATGGAATGCTAATACTCTAGAACACAAAAGGGGTCATCAAAATAAGTCTCTGTCTTATGTTTTACCTGCCCCCCTCCAACTACGCAATTTACACCCTCCCCAGCCACCACCCCATACCCCACCTCCCAGCCCACTTTTCGACGTCCCTCGCAACCCCCTTGCCCCATTTGCTCACCCTCCCTTTCCCCCTACTCTTCCCAAACCCTCCCCTACCTCTCCCCTTCCCTCTGAAAATGATTTCCCATTGGAATTTTCTGTTCTACTTCACATCTCTGAATTTACTGAGGGATTTGCAGCCAGATTACCCTCCCACAGCAGAAGCAAACTGCCCTCCCTGAAAAATTCACAGCTTTACACCAAGGGCAGTCCCAATCCCCAGGCCTACGAAATATGGGAAGTCTCTGCTGATGGGGTTTGGAGTCTCTCCTGTCTCTTTGGGATTCCTGAGGGTGTGTTCCCTGGGACCCCTCATCAGACCACGAGCTAAAATCAGAGGGCTCCCAGTGGGGAGATGTCTGAGATGGAGCTCCTGCTGTGAATGTTGATGCTCGTGGTATGAATATTGGTGCTGGTGGGGTTGGTGTGGGCACAGGTGGGAAAGGGGATGAGGGGCATGAGGAGGAGTATGTGAATGAGTCAGGGAGCTGGACAGGAAGGGGTGGTGGTGAGACTCTGGACCCAGGGTTGAGGGTCCCAGAGAAATAAAACATGGCTGGTTCCACTGACCTGAGATCTCCCTCCCTCTGCCCACCAGTGGTGTAATTGTTCTGCTCCACAGCTCTGACCAGGTGCACGAGGCCTCCACCCAGCTCCTTTGCAGCTTCAGCCCCCAACGCATCCTTCTGTCTTCTTCCTTTTTCTGTGGCACCACAAGCAGCAGAAACAGCAGCATCTTGGGACTCCTCTACCTTCTCGCGTGCTTCTTCTGTCCCAGCCCCACCAGCGGTGGCCAGGCCTGGCTTCTCTGAGGCCTGGCCCTGCTCCCTGGTAGACCCCCGCTGTTGGAAAGAAGAGGGCAGGGTTGAGAACCATTCTGGGCAGGGAGAGGGCAGGGAGATGGGATGGGGATCAAGTAGGGATAATCTTACAATATGGAAGAGCTTCCACTTCAGCAGGTTCCGTTCCTTCTGCGTCTCTGCCAGGTTTGCTTTTGTCTGCCGCAGCCGGAAGGCTGCCTCCTTGCGTTCCATCTCCTGCTGCGCTGTGAGCTCCTTTAGGTCTGAGGCCAAGGCCTGTGCAGCGGACTTATGCAGTTTGGCAAAGTCGTGCAGCCACTGCACCCTGTTCTTGTGTAACTGGCTCTGCCTGTGCGCGAAACGCACACCCAGGGCCAGGCTGCTCCAGGCACAGGCGTCTTTGGCCTCGCTGGGCACTGTGCTGTCCTCCAGGATGTCCCTGAGCTTGTTCTCCACCTCCTCCCAGGACAGGGAAATATTCTCCAGGTAGAACTCAGGGCCTTTTGTGTGCCCGGCCATCTTCTCATTGATGAAGGCCACCACATTGTTGTGCTGGAACCCACCACTGGGGTCCTCGGGTTTCAAAGACATGACGACTGAGCCCCTTAGGGGTTTGACTGTCCCTGTGGGAAGAATCAACCAGTTCTCTACTCTGCGGGGGCCCTCCCTGTCGTCCCCCACACCCTCCCG
>LNAC01000832.1:0-36982 GCA_002007465.1 Ailurus styani | reverse complement strand
TGGCTTGCCCCACCCTAGTACACCTTCCACCAAATCTCACCTCTAAAGCAGGGGCGAGAGAGGGTGCGGGCTAACTACGCCTACCGACTAAGCGCAAAGTGAGAGCACACCTTTCCCTCCAAAGACTCCGGGGGAGAAAAGGAAGTCTTGGGGCCAACTCGAGGCTTTTACTCTAGGACTGTTCCAACTTCCAGAGATAGTAGGGGTGGGAGGGGATTGGTGAGGAAGGCTCCTCCCAAACTCCAGGACATAAGAGAACCTGCTACATTGCTGAAAGTTGTTGAAGGTGGGAAACAACAGGAGTGGTTAGAAAAGATTTAGAATCCGGAACGTGAAGTACTTGTAATCAAGTACACGAAGTTCCGCTCCCCTCCATAATGGTTTGTCCCACGCCAGGGGGCCCTTGCCTCCTAGAGATAGAATGTTCTAGAACTCAAAGCAGTCCCAATACTTCATTGGCTTTCCATATCCCTCGGAGGAAGAGGGTGGAGCCTGGGAAGAGCTTCGTCACCCATTGGCTCAGCACTGAATATTATAGTCACCCTAAACGGTTTTAAATTCTGTCTGTTTAACTCCGAAACCATGTATCGAATCTGTCCACCTTAACACCCCCGCCATCCTAGTCCAGCTCCCCTACCTGTATATCTTCCCTAGACCACTGCAGCCCTCTGATAACCTGATCTGTCTCCTGCCTACCCTAACATCAGAGGGATCTGAGCATGTCAGTTTAAACCTCCAATGGCTTTGTAAAGACTACTGAAAAAAACAGACTTAAGATTTAGTTCTACTTTGCCAGTTACTAGATGACCTTCTACTATAATTGAATATTAGTTTCTACCTATGGGCTTACCATGAGGACTGAATGACAAAGTGCATGTAAAGTTGATGTAATGTTTTCTATGATCACATTTTTGTAAAATATACAAATACTGTGTGTGTGTGTGTGTGTGTTTCTATGATCTTGAAGCAAGGAGTGGGAGGGTATACACTAGTCTCTTAACATTGGTTATCTCTGGGAGGTGGAATTGGAGAGGAGGTTGGAAAAGTTTTTATTTTTTTAAAATACATCTTTCTATGATTTCATTTGTTACAAAGAACATATATTTCTATATGTATGCATGCATTAAAAATCTGGAAATTCATGTACCAAAATGTTAACAGTGGTTATTTTGGGATGGTAGGACTGTAATACTTAAAAAAACTTTATATTTTTCTCTACTGTAGAAATTATTTATAATCATTTGTTTAAAAAAATTTAAACTATTTTTTGAAAACTTGTGATCAATGTAAGTAATTTTTAAATATCTGTAATGTGAATGTGTCCCTATAATCTCATCCTTCCCTAACCTAGAAGATAACTAATATTAATAGTTTGAGATATATATATATGTCTATATATTTTCTTCTAGTCTTTTAATATAGGCCATAACAAATACAGCTGACCCTTGAACAACACAGGATATGAACTGTGGAGGTCCACTTATATGTGGATTTTTAAAATAAATTCAATATAGTACTATAAATGTATTTTCTCTTTGTTATGATTTTCTTAATTAAAAATTTCTTTTCTCTAGCTTATTCTATTGTAAGAATACAGTATGTAATACATATAATATACAAATATGTGTTAGTTGATTATTTTATTGTTAAGGCTTCTGGTCAACAGTAGGCTATTAGTAGTTAAGTTTTGGGAAAATCAAAAGTTGTAGGCAGATTTTCAACTGTGTGGAGGTCGGAGCCCCTAGCCCCCTGAGCTGTTCAAGGGTCATCTGTAATTGGCAGTTTCTCAAACAAAGCATCCTCTAATTTGTCTTCTGGCCTTTGCCCAGGCTGCTCCATGAGTGGATTGACCCTGTGCTCCTCCTGTTTTCCCTGCTCCCATTCTCTTTATCCACCTAACTCCTGTTCAATCTCTCTTCCCCTTTCACAACAGCACTCAAGTATTTCTTTCTCTTGTATTTTTTGGTCCTCCAGCTCCCACCCCAAGCTAGGCTGAATTGTGCCACCTTTCCATGTCCCCATGATACCTTGTGCGTACCACTTGCAGTACTTTTCAAGGCCAGGTCCGGGTCTTAATTATTTTTGTGTTTTCAGCATCTGGCACAGTGGTAAGCACCCAATGACTGAAAGAATTAATTACATCAGTAAGGTACAAACAGATACCTATTTTCTTTCTACTCTAAAGTGTCTTTTTCTCCACGCAGACTCATTTTCTGCTACTTCACAGCTTCTTGTGGTAGGGACTTCTCTTTAGTATTTGAAACTAACCGGTATTTGACAGATTTGGAGTTCATAAAAAAATACCCTGGAAGATTCAGGAATGAAGCTTCTGTGTGAAGGACTAAAACAGCCAGATTGTATCTTACAACATTGAGGTAACTGATAGCAGGAGAATTTGTTGTCTGTGTTCATATTATTTTTGGTCAATTTCTGTTTGCATGGGGGGAGAACATGAACAAGATAATGAAGTCATTCTTCTCTTCTCTGAAGGTCATACTGATGCCTTATCTCTCCTCTTGTGGGGCACTGGCAGCTGTTCTCAGTATGAGTCAGTGGCTCACTGATCTGGAATTTAGTGAAACCAAATTGGAAGCTTTAGCTTTGAAATTGCTTTGTGAAGGCTTAAAAGATCCAAATTGCGGGCGCCTGGGTGGCTCAGTGGGTTAAAGCCGCTGCCTTCAGCTCAGGTCATGATCCCAGGGTCCTGGGATCGAGGCCCGCATCAGGCTCTCTGCTCGGCAGGGCCTGCTTCCTCCTCTCTCCTCTCTCTCTGCCTGCCTCTCTGCCTACTTGTAATCTCTCTCTCTGTGTCAAATAAAAAAAAAATCTTTTAAAAAAAAAAAGATCCAAATTGCAAATTACAGAAGCTCAAGTAAGTTGTAACTATTAGTTTCCTTGCTGAAAGAAAAAAAAATTTAAATATGCAACTCAAGATGGATGTTGTGTGATCAAAACACATTTCAAAGAATCATGGAGAGGAAGAATAAAAGTGACAGTCCCTAAAATTGTTCCTATGCAACAAGTTTAGGAAAAGAATTTTCATCCTAAGTGACAATAACATCAGTGGCTATAATAATAACCCACACTTATTGAACAATCACTTTGTGCTAATCATTGTGCTGACTGCTTTGTATCTATGATTTCCTTTAATTGTACAACAGTTCTGAGAGGTTTCAGATTATTATCTCCATTTTAGCAGATGAGGAAATAGGGCCCAATGTCATAAGACCAAGTAACATGGCAAAGGCAGAACCCACACATATCTGACTTCAAAGTCCATGGTAATGATTTTAATGAAAAAGTTTATCATATATGTATTAGGGTTCTCCAGAGAAACAGAACAAATAAGATGTATCTAAATAAACAGTTGACCCTTGAACCACACAAGAGTTGGGGTGCCAACCCCACACCCCACAGTCGGAAATCCATGTATAACTTTTGACCCTTCAAAAGCTTAACTATTAATAGCCTGCTGTTGACTGGAAGCCATACTGATAACATGAAGAGTTGACTGACACATACTCTGTATGTGATATGTATTATATATGTATTCTTTCAAGAAAGTAAGCTGGAGAAAAGAAAATATTACTAAGAAAATCATGAGGAAGGGAAAATACATTTACAGTACTGGACTGTATTTATAAAAAAAATTCGTGTTTAAGTGAACCTGTGCAGTTCAAACATGTTTGTTCAGGGGTCAACTGTATAAAGATTTATTTTAAGGAATGGATTAGGATGGCTGTCAAGTTCCATATTTGCAAGGTAGGCCAACAGGGCAGAGAAACAGGGTAAAAAAAGATGTTGCAGTTCAAGTCTGAAGGCGTTCTGCTGGGAGAATTTTCTCCTCTTCCCCGGGGAGGTCAGTCTACCCAAATTGTGGAGAGTAAATTACTCAAAGTCTACTGATTTAAATGTTAATCTCATCTAAAAAGTATCTTCCCAGATACATCTAGAATAATTTTTGACCGAATATTTGGATAGATGACCTAGCCAACGTGTCACAATTAACTATCATAATATATATGTGGGTTTATTTTTTTTAAAGTAGACTTCACAGCCAGTGTGGAGCCCAAAGCGGGGTTTTAACTCATGACCCTGAGATCAAGACCTGAGGTGAGATCCAGAGTCAGATACTTAACTGACTGATCCACCAGGCACCGCTATATGTGGGTTTTTTAAAGCAAACGCTCTTTAACATTAAAGCTTTCTAAAATCTACTTTGAAACTCCTTTTTTCTGTCCAAACGCCTCTTTTTAAAATTTCTAAATTGGGGAAATATAGGTATGTGTACTTATGAGCCTTCTTCAAGGCTAAGGTTGAAGCCTGGGAACTTAAGAGAAAATTGAGGACTCCAAGATTGTAGTATATATCATAGAAATTCTTGAAAGTGATGAAAAAAAGTTGATGGGATTCAAGAAATTGGCCTACTTAATATGAAGAAACAAAGATTGAGAAGATGGGGGGCCTGGGTGGCTCAGTGGGTTAAAGCCTCTGTCTTTGGCTCAGGTCATGATCTCGGGGTCCTGGGATCGAGCCCCATATCAGGCTCCCTGCTGAGCAGGGAGCCTGCTTCCTCCTTTCTCTCTGCCTGCCTCTCTGCCTACTTGTTATCTCTGTCTTTCTCTGTCAAATAAATAAATAAAATCTTAAAAAAAAAAAGATCGAGAAGATACGAAGGGCAGTAAAAACCACTCTTCATCCCAAAGAAGGAATATTACACAGATGATGATGGTGGGGTGGGTCTCTAAGGATGGAAAATTAATAAATAATGGACTTCTAGATCTTTTGACTATAAAGCTTATTAAAGATATTATACCATTTCCTCCATGGGATTTGAAAGAAGCTATGGGATAGAATTCTAAATTCATGCAGGGAGTTAAAATGAGATTAGGGCATCTTGATATTTCCTTCCAACAATTTTTTGGAGGGGCAGTCAACACTTGCTGAGTTGCTACTGGGGGACACAGTGTTGTGGGAGCAAAGTACAATTCTCTCCCTTGGAGGCTGAGACATTTTTAAGATTGTCAGTCTTGTATGGGTGGACCCTTATTTTCTCTGTTCATGAGGTACTATGGATAGGGGGTGAGTAGGACGATAAAGCAGCCAATTCTGTTTCTATTCATCTTTCTTTCTCTCCATGTTGTGTGCTAGCTTTCTCCCTGAGAGCTCAGAGTTTGTTCGCAAGTATCTTGCCTCTGTTCTCATTTGCAATCCAAACCTCACTGAGCTGGACCTGAGTGGAAATCCCCTGGGGGACACAGGAGTGAAGTATATTTGTGAAGGTCTCAGACATTCCAACTTTAAAGTGGAGAAGCTTGAGTAAGTTTCTTAGAAATGTCTGGCATCATCTTATGACCTTTGAATTTGTTGAATGCCTGCTAAGTGCCAGGATCTATGCTTGGGCTTGGCCGAAGTTATTTCACCCAATTCATTCCTTCCAATAATCATATAAAATGGATCGTTTAATCCCCATTGTACAGATGAGGAAACTGAAGATCACAGGGAAACGTGACTTGTCCAAGGTCACACCACTCAAAAGTGGTATAGTCAGGATGTGACTCCAAAATCTGTCTCCAAATCTCCTGCTCTTTCCACTATACAACCATCTTGGATGTTTACAGGAAAGACACTACTTAAATATTAAGAATATTTATAATGCACCCAACACTGGACTAGATGTGGGTAGAGTTATCAGAAGGACAAGTGACAAGGCTGCCCTTAAGGACACACAGATATGAACCTATTGGCGAACAACACAGTTCAATGTGTAATGAAGTGCCCAACACTGTGGAATCATTTGAAAATGCCAGATGACAAAATGGGATCGGGAGGGAGACAAACCATAAAAACCATAAGAGACTCTTAATCTCACGAAACAAACTGAGGGTTGCTGGGGGTGGGGGAGTAGGGATAGGGTGGCTGGGTTATGGATGTTGGGGAGGGTATGTGCTATGGTGAGTGCTGTGAAAGGTGTAAGACTGGTGATTCACAGACCTGTACTCCTGGGGCAAATAATATATTATATGTTAATAATAAATACATACATACATACAAAAATACATAAATAAATAAGTAAGTAGGTAAGTAAGCCAGATGAGCCCAAGGAAAGGTAGGAGGTCACTGTGGGCTGGAGACCTCAGGAGGTGGCTTTGTGAAGGAGGTGTACCAGGAGCTGGAACTTGAAAGAAGGCTAGGAAAACATTCTCAGAAAGCTTAGAGACAGCAGTGGCTGATTTTTCTTCTTTTTCTTTTGGTAGCTTGAGCACATGTTACCTAACAAATGTTAGGTAACATGTTACCTAAAGTGAGTCAGACTTTAAAAGAGCTGTTTGTGTTTGCCAATGCCCTGGGGGACACAGAAGTATAGCATATCTGTGAAGGTCTGTGGCATGCAAAGGGTATTCTTGAGAATCTTCTGTAAGTGTCTGATTATCCTTGTTCTCACAGGCTTTGGCACTTGAGGTTCACTAGGACTCCATGGTTAGCAGCCACCTTGGTGTCCCCATTCCTCCAGGCTTTCTGAGTATTCCCTTTCTGCAGCTAGCTGTGAGTCTCTCGCCCAAGTCCTGAGCTCCACCCAGAGCCTGAAGAGGCTGCTTCTAATTAATAACAAAATTGAAGATTTGGGACTGAAATTGCTGTGCGAAGTATTAAAACAGCCTGACTGTCAGTTAAAGGATCTGGCATAAGTATCATGGACTATAGCCACAGGCAGAGTTTACTGATGTTTCAGCAACTCTTAAAATTAAATGAGTATTTTTTGGCCTGGTGATTGAATCTCCAAGGAAGCAATAAATGAAGAACCAAATAATTTAGGGAAAATAAATGTTCCCCTCTCCACAATTTCTACTTGGCCCTGGCCCAAGGGATTTTTTTTACACAATACTCTGAGTTTCTAATGTGTTTTTCTAGTGGGCAAACAGAATTCCTAAAGTAACTCAGTGCAGATGAACTGATGCCAGCCTTCTCTACTTTACTTCCTGGCAAACTGTGGACCTGCCACCTGACTGGAGAGTGTTGTCAGGATTTGTGCAATGCATTTCACACCAATGAGTACCTAAGAGATCTTGACCTCAGTGATAATACCTTAGGGGAAGAGGGTGTGCAGGTGCTGTGTGAAGGGCTGAAAAACCCCTTCTGCAAACTGTAGAGCTTGTGGTAAGTGCACAGCGACTCTTTGCTCACTGGGCTCTTGTTCCAGGCTTTATATGAAATGGAGGTTCATTTTGGAACTTGGGGTAAAACTGATAGCTTTCTCAAATCCCCAATTCCCTGTAGGTTAGCAGAGTGTCATCTCACAGATGCGTGCTGTGGAGCCCTTGCCTCTGTCCTCAACAGAAATGAGAACCTAACACTGCTAGACCTTAGTGGAAATGACCTTAAGGATTTTGGAGTGCAAATGCTGTGTGATGTATTGATTCAGCCAATACGTAAACTACAGACATTCTAGTAAGTTACTATGGTGGGGTGCAGGGAGGTGGGAGGGAGGGGTCAAGACAGACATGTTGGGTTTGATCATAGCCCATTGCGGTGAGGAAAGAAGAAAAACTAAGGGCTAGCCATGCCTAGGCAAAATATCAAAGTAAGGGAAATGACCAGTTGGCCTCCTCCTTGGACACAGGGACAGGGCTCAAGGCAGAGAACAGGCAGCGCTGGATCTCACTGCTACGAGAAGCAGCATGGTACAGGAAGAAGAGTACCAGATCTAGATTTTATTATGTCTGGTTTAAATACTGAGTTTAGCATCCACTAGGTACATGACCATGCTTACTTAACTTCCTTGAACTTTAGTATCCATGTCTGTAAAATGGAACTAATACTAGTACCTGACTGTCTGGTGTTAACGGGGACTGAATGAAGTAAAACGTTAATTATAAATGTACCTAGTACAACCTTTGGCACATAGTTGGTACTCCATAAATGTCAGATTCTTTCCCTTTTCTCTTCTTATACTTGCCAGGGGTCTTAATATTTACATTTGAGAGTCTTCAAGACTCGAGGAAATGAAGCTGTAATGATGCAGTTATAGAAAGTGGAGGTCTTGACCCTTTCTGGTCAGTGTCCATCTGCCAGCTCAGCAGGCTGGCATGACACACAAAGTCACTCTTAATTAGGATACAGCTATGCTGTGTTGGCAGCTAACCAGTGACCAAATGGCCATTCATTTCTGGCATTCAGAACTGGAACACATAGTGGAAAACAGGCCACGTGCAAAAATTCCACATTTCAAAGCCAATTTGACGGATTGAAGTGTAAATGAGAACAACATAAAGGCCTGATTACAAGTCTGGTTGAAACAGAAACTGGTTCTCTACTAGCAAAGTGAAGTATGTTAGTTTCAAAGGCTTGAAAGTGTGGTGATTACTGCCCAGAAAGAGAGAATCATTCACAACACGACGAGCCTCAGAGATTTAGGGACCTCCATTCCATGGTGTCTTTCCCAAAAGAGGTGACAGCAGTCTGTGTTGTCAACAGGTTGGAATAAGCTTAATGATCAATCCTAACGTTTCTTCAAATATTGAGTAATTTAATGTGGTGGCACTCTAGTTTGTATGCTTCAGCAAAGGTCTTAAGTGACAGCGAGGAGAAATTATTTTGTGATGGCATGCCATTATTTGCTTTTTATTGTAAATTATTGCACTGTTTCCTGTATTTCTTGATCTTTGCCTTTTAACCAATGTGCTTTCATTGTGTTTTTAGGCCAACCTTCAAACCCTTATAATTTGTCAGCCGACAAGTTGATAACAGTGTGCAGTAATAGCTCAGAATACAAAATAAAGGACACGCACACACTCACAGAATAGACACCATTCACTGACCTCGAATCAATTTTGATTGTTAGAGTGTATGTAAGATAAACAGTGCTGTAATTAATAGAAATATATACTTACCCATGGAAGGTGAAAGGAAATTATGGATGATTTAATGTTGTGGTGGGATTGAAAGGGGGTGTAATTCTAGGAGAGCCTTCTAAAAGGGGGAGTCTCAGCTGGAAATTGCAAAGACTGGAGGAAGAAGGTTATTTTCTAAGAGCTGTTTGAGTGTGGGGCTGAATCTTATTCCTCACTGTATTCTCCCCTGACCCATGAAGTTTCTGGCTCAGCTTTGCATATAGTAAATACATAGAGAAGACCAGTTAGTAATTTAGAGCATCTGGAGGCAGGGAAAGGGGACAGCTAATGACATGTTCAATAAAGACTACATGTCTAGACATTCAGAAGGTCAAGGAATAAAAGAGGCTGTGGCCTTAGAGTGGCAGAGCTCACCTTCATTCATTCCACAGGTACTTACTGAATATCTGCTATGTGCTAGGCAAGTGTGCCAGGTGCTAGGAGATAAGAGAGAATAAGACATGAGACATAATCTGTGTTCTTCAGGGGCCAGGGGGCTTAGTGGTAGAGACAGGCACATAAACTGAAGAATACAATAGGGAGATCATGTGGTCTTAAGGGAGTCCTAGCAGGAGACAACTTACCCAGTCCAACAGGGTCAGGGAAAGCTTCTTGGAGGAAGGACCACCTGAGTGAAGTCTCAGGACTATTGCCAGGAGAAATGGGGGTAAGGATGAAGAAGGGTAGCCCACACTCAGGAGATAGCTTGAACAAGGTAGCCAGACAGTAAACTGCATGTTTATGGTACTTGATGGGGAAACTGGTGGGAAGGAGTTTGCTCTTGGTGGAGCATAAAGTACAAAGCAGAATGTGTCAAGAAGTGAGACTAAGCAGTAGGCAAGGCCTTATATGCCATCTGTGGTTAGTAAGACCTATTAGCAGAATTCTGAATGCAAACTCAGTCGTTTCTCTCTTTCTCTCACATACTCTAGTAGTAAGTCCATTTCAAGGCCTCTCCTCACGTTTCCAAAACTGGTCCCCAAGACAGAGCCAGTTTTGCTTCCAAAGTTGGTTGGAGAGGCAGTCCACTGCTGCTGTTTCTCACTGCCACAGGGGACTGATCTTAAGAACTGACCCTAACCAGTCCCACAAAATTTGGTTACCAGAGAGTGATGCGCTGGCTGGTCTGGATCCCTGCGAGCCCTGCAGTGCCATCATACTTGGGCTCTGAGGTTACAGATCTATTAATCCACACGCAAACGTGCAGCCATTGTTCTCTAAAGTATTGCATGTGTCTGAGTGGTTGGGTCTGGAGGAGCTCCTGGAATCAGCCACAGGTGGAGGTGTATATATATATACACAGGAGATGTGCACTTGTCCCACAAAGGTGTAGGTAGGCCCTGAGTTGAGTCAGGGTCCCCACTTGAGCTTTTTTCTTTCTTCAAGATAATTTTATTTCATGGGCCTCAGTGCCTTTCCCAGGCACTGGACCTTGGATAAAGGCTCCTGACATACCCTGATGCATGTTCGTAATTCTAAATTTGGAAAGAAGGGGTTGAAAGTAATTGGTCTCTTAACTCCCAGAAGACCTCTGGGCTTCCTAAGCATATTGACCCACCTCTTGCCCAACAGTAATTCTACACATCAAGAGGTAAGGCAGCTTTTGCTAAATCACTCAAAAAAAAATCTCAAGGTCTTGTTACACTTCCGTGGCATTAAATATCTACTTACTCTACAATTCCATAATTAGCAAGGTTACTCATTTTACTTTGCTAGGTAAAGATTAGCTTCTCTCCACTAAAAACTAAAATCTTTACCTCACTACACACTTGAAAGAGCTCGTATATTTTTTGTAGTCAGTGGGTTTTAGTTGCAGAGACACATGTGGAGTTTGAAGTGCCTGTTGGATACTGTGGGAAGTTTTCTAGTAGGTGGGCAGCTGGATATAGGAGTGTGCCCCGGAGATGATAGTTAAAGCCATGACAGTGGATGAGATCCTCTAGGGAGAGTGAGAAGAGAAGAACCTCTGAGGAACATCTCTGGGGAATTAGCCCTGGGCAATACCAACTTTTAAGAGGTGTGTATGGAAAGGAAATCCCATGGAGTAAACCAGGAGAGAAATGGTGTCATGGAAACTATGGGACAAGTGAATTTCAAGGAGGAAGTGCTCAACGGTGTCAAATGTAGCAGAGAGGGCCAAAAGGATGAGTACTTAAACCTATATCCATTGGATTTAGTCATTAGGAGGCCATAGGTGACTCTGTCAAGGGCCGTTTCAGTGGTGGTGGGGCTGGAAACCAGACTGCTGTGACTTGAGATTGGAGATGAGGAAGCGGAGAAAAGGAGCAGAGACCAATCTTTCAAGAAGTTTTTGAAAAGGGGGCACCTGGGTGGCTTAATTGGTTAAGCATCTGCCTTTGGCTCAGGTCATGATCTCGGGGTCCTGGGATTGGGCTCCCTGCTCCATGGGGAGTCTGTTCCCCCCTGCTCATGCTCACTCACTCGCTCTCATAAATAAATAAATAATAAGTTTGTGAAAAGGAGAAGAGACATGGGGCTGTAGCTGGGAGGACTTGTGTAACTGCAGGAAGGAGGAAGTTGTTCTTTTTCCTTCTTGGCTTTGTTGAGGATAGACAAATTTGTAGGCTGAATGAAAGGAGCCGGTAGAGAAGAAAAGTTTCCACATACAGGAGCAGGAACTAATGGGCTAATGTCACAGGGCCTTGGACAAAGCAGAGCGGGATGAGAGTGAAAATCCAAGGGGAAGTGAAGCATTTTCTCAAGCGATCAGCCAAAGCTGAGGGAGGAGGTAGGTGGATGAGTGGGTGATTTAACTGAGTGGTGCTAGGAGCAAGTAGAATGGGAATCTTATCCTCGAGGATAGGAAAACTAGTGAAGGCATCTGTTGGCTTGACTTGACACAAGATTATTTTCATTTTCCATAGCGTTGACCCGGATCATTTACACGAAGAAACATTCAGAAAGATGGAAGCTTTAAAAATGAGCAAGCCTGGAATTACCTGGTAGTTTCCAAGGAGAGCCCCTGAATCAGCTGCATATAGAAACCGCCCCCCAATCTGGCACCATCTTTAACAGTTGTGCAATATTCTTGTTCTAATCTTGTTAACCTTTGCTGAGGACCCTAGTGTGAAGCACATGGCAGTGATAGCTATTTCTTACATAGAATCATCCACTAAGTAGATGTGAAAGGCAGAAGCACTTTAGTTCAAATGTCTTCAGCAATAATACCTTACATTCATATATTATGTTATGAAGTTTAGTATGTTTCCATGGAAATCCTCAAAGATAGGAAGATGAGGCTCAGAGAGGTTGTGACTTACTCTAGGTCACACAGCTCATTAGTGAGAGAACTGGAACTGGAATCTAGCCAGGCTTTAAAATGCCCAGACCAGGCAGGGAAACAATAGAAAAAAGATGTGAGGGGCATCTGGGTGGCTCAGTGGGTTAAAGCCTCTGCCTTCGGCTCAGGTCGTGGTCTCAGGGTCCTGGGATCGAGCCCCGCATGGGGCTCTCTGCTCGGCAGGGAGCCTGCTTCCTCCTCTCTCTGCCTGCCTCTCTGCCTACTTGTAATCTCTCTCTCTCTCTGTCAAATGGATAAATAAAATCTTTAAAAAAAAGATGTGAATGCGTCGATTTAAAGAAACAAGATACTTGAAACAAAGGGCAAGAGGGTACACGAACACATGTTCTGTCTCACGGCACTGATTTTAAGTAAAACTGTAATTCACAAAACAGAGAAGAATGAGTTAGATTGATAGGGAAAGGCTTCCTGGAGGTGCAACTTGATGTGGGCCTTGAGAATGAGCAGGATTGAGCAACATCCTGGGCTCCTACGGGTGCTTTCCAGTTCCCAGGCTCAGCTCCCTTTCTGAACTTTTAATGCCTACCCCATGTGTTTGTTCTTGTTCATGGACTCCTATGGCCGACTCCCTCCTCACCCCTGGCAGCATATTGCATAGCCCAGCATGGCTCCTACACGACCCCCTGTTTCTCTCCCTGCCTAGCTTCCAGAGAACACCAGATGAGACAAGTGGAGGGAGGGAATGCCAGGCAAAGAAAATAGCACACTGTCCACGAAATAGGAGTGGATGTGGTGTGGGCTGGACAGAAAAGTAGGTTGACTTGATTAAGGTGTAGAGTCATCTCTGGAAGCTACTTTACTAGCCCTGGCACCCTAAAAAAGTCACGCAGACTCTTACAGTTTCTGTTTTCTCATCTGTAAAATGGGGATAAATTGACGTTAACCTTGCAGGGCAGTTGTTCTCAACATGGTGCCAACCCATGCACAGTAGGTACTAGAATGGTGGCTATTTGTAGGAATGAATAAATGTAATATAACTCAGCTGTGTAGTCTTTGAGCTCCCAGATTTTCCTGCTGTGTGGTCAGCATTAACTGTGCATTTGAATGAAATGTGTGTAATGGAGATAGTAAAGCTAGCAGGAGAAGGGACACATAGTGAGGAGTTACTGCAAGTGAGAGGTCCAGCTGCTCCATGTCCTTATCCATCATCACGTGGTGTTCTGGGCTAACCTGGGAGATGATAACTTTCAGTCAGAAGACCACATCTGGCCTGAGAAGAATGGTCAAGACTTTAAGTTCTTTCCCTTTAGTTATTTAAGACTTGTTTATTGAGAATTATTATATGCCAGGTGTTGTGCTAAGTATTGGCTTTACAGAGACGAATATGCCTTTTCCTGTGCACATCCCCTCCATCTTCTCTGACTGCCCTGGTCCCTCTGTCAGTCTGGTAAACATCTGATAAAACCCAGTCGCATTAAGAACTTAAGGATATAACATTGAATGAGAGATTGCAGAACTCTGTGTGTGTGTGTGTATATGATCGTGTGTGTCTTGTTAATATCCAAAGGATAAATATACATGGTATGTGTATGTCCAGAATATGTGTGGAAGGATGTATGCAAGAAATTGCTAACTAGAGTTATCTCTGTCAAGAGGAATTTGACGAGCAGGAGCAGTGAGAGGAGAGGAAAGAAATTTCCATTTTTATCTATAGCCCTATGTTCTGCTTGATGTTTTTATCATGTGCATGTATTAATTTTATAATTAATAAACTTGATGTTAAAAATAAAACTGGTTTATAATGAAGAGTTATTTTTCTTCTTTTCAAACATGACAATTTAGAAGAAAATACAGGGCAGGCATTTATAAGCATGACAGAAGCCTAAGGAAAAGAATGAAAGATTTGACATCAAAATTAAAAATCTCTTTATGAGAAAAATACATAAATAAAATGAAAAGACTAGTGATTAGTGGAAGAACATATTTGGCACATGTATAAATAACAAATCTGTGAAAAACAAAACATGAAGGACTTCTACTTCCAGCAATGATTAAGTAACAGTGAACGGATCCATCTTCCCACATTAACAACTCAAAAAATGGGCAACATATATGAAATGGCAGTTTTCAGACATTGGATAATAGGCAGAGTTGGTAAAAATAAAAAAAATAGCAAGATTGTAGTTTTAAACAGAACCATATCAATAATCATATTAAAGTTAATTGTCTCACAGCAACCCAATTAAAAAGCTGAGATTGGTAGAATACAGAATTAAAAAAATAACCCAACAATATGCTGCCTATAGGAAACCCACTTTAAATATAAAAACACAAATTAGGTTAAACATAAAAGATAGGGAAAAGATACACCATGTTAACACTGATTTTTAAAAAGCTGGAGTGACTATATTATTCTTAGATAAAGCAGATTGCCAGCAAAGAATATTACCAGAAATACAGAACGCTATTTTATAACAATAACGTGGTTAATTCATCATGAGGACATAACAATCCCAAAAATATATGAACCTAAATAACACATTCAAAATACATGAAGCAAAAACTGACTAAGCAAGGAAAAACAGACAAGTCTACAATTTTAGAGACTTCAACATCCTTCTCAATAATTGACAAACCAAGGAGACAGAAAACAAAGCAAAAATATGTAGATGATTTGAACAACAAAAGTAACAAATTTGACCTAATTGACACACAACACTAGAGCAACAACAGCAGAAAACATATTCTTTACAAACGCACATTGAACATTTACCAAGACAGACCATATCTCTGCCGTATAAGAAGTCTCAATAAAGTTAAAGGATTCAAGTCATATAAAGTCATATAAAGTATGTTCTCTGACCACAATGGTGTTAAATTAAAAATTGGTAAAAGAAAAAGATAAGGAAAAATCTCTGAATATTTGGAAAATAAGTAACATACTTCTAAATAATCTATGACTCAAGAAGGAGTCTCAAAGAAAATTAGAAAGTATTTTAAACTGAATGATAATGGAAATATGGGACATAAAATTTATGGGATGAGCTAGAACAGTGTTTAGAGGGACATTTATAGCACCAAATAGCTATAATAGAAAAGAGAGATCTTAAATCAATGACTTCAGCTTCCACAATAAGAAACTAGAAAAAGAACAATTTTAATTCAAAACGAGCAGAAGAAAGGAAATAATAAATATAAGCACAGAATACATATATACTATGTGATTCCATTTTTATAAAATTCTAGAAAATTCAAAGTATGGTAATAGATTAGTGGTTACCTAGCAACAGAATTGGATAGAGGAAGGGATGCATTGTAAAGGGGCACAAAAATATTTGGAGGTGATGGATATGCTCATTATCTTGTGATTTTAGTCAAAATCAAATTGCTCTTTTTAAACATGTCTAGCTTATTGTGTGTGAATTATACCTTAATAGAGCTGTAAACACACACATGCACATGTGCACACACGCGCACACACACGTACACACACACGCATGGCTGAAAGCTTTATTTAAGAAGACCAATTGTCTAACCTTTTTATTCTACAAACAAGGAACCTGGGGTCCAAAGAGGGCAAGATCACACAGCCAATTCCTAAGACTGGGATTAGAATTTAAGTGTCCTTAATCCTAGTTTTGCTCTTCTTAGTATATCAAAGGCAGAGCTCAGATTAAAGGAATAAATTAAATGGTGGGTTTTCAATTGTTTGTGGCATACCCCTGGGAAAGAGACATGGCATTGTGAAAAGGAGTGACTTTCCCAGGATTCTTTCAATGACGTGCTGGAACTGGCTCATACTGACTCATGAATATTGGTGGTTACATTTTCAGGAAGTCTGAAAGTCAGTTATTAAAGCCATTATTAGAAATTAAATGATATAAACTTGTATTTAAATAAATGTGTATTAAAATAATGATCATAAATTCTCTAAACTCACCACTTCCTAATTATTTTATTACATTTTACTTTCTGTGCTCTTGTATTCACATTTATTGTGTCTTGTGGCGGAAATGTTAAATGATGGTGTTCTACTCTGCATCTCTTCTCTATTACATGTTCAATGACATCATGTTGGTAGCTTGAAAGTGGCTACTGTGGGGGTGTTTATACCACAGAAATCAGCAAATGCTACATATAGAGATCCCCCCCCGATTCCCACCAGAGATCAAGTTGTTAAACATTTACCAGCACATATCTGCCTTGAAGCATTACTTGCCCTGGGATTCATTTAGGCTGACCCAGAAGGCAAGCCATCAGTGCATAAGGTCATGCTAGGTAAACTGTGGGAAGGCAATAAATGTTTAAGCATAATCAGCTATCCCAACTTGTCTATACTTTTGATTCCTAAACATCCCTGGGAACTCCTCAGTCCTGGGCAAGCCAGGATGGTTGATCATTCTAGTGTTTCAACATTTTTTTTTTTTAAAAAAAGGAACCAGGTGTGTAAATCAATTGAAAACTACCTCTTTTCTTGGGCAAATAGCCCAAATAGATCTTCTTCTGTGAGATAACTAGTGGCACAGTGCATAAAGGCCCACACATTACACAATCTCAATAGTAGCCAGGAGGAATGACAAATCTTATATACAATAGGTGATCGAGAAATGCCCGTTGCTGGTAGGGTACTGAAGAGAGGCAGGCCTACCATTGGAATGGAGGCCCAAAGACGGTGGAAGCTCTAGAGTTTGGTCTACCAGCTGGTGGCAACTGCAGGTGGCAACAGACTCTGGATCTGAGGCAGGCAGGGGTTGGGAAAGCCTCAAAAGGGTATCAAAAAAGATTGTGACAATGGGTGTGAATGCTAAAGGGGATGGCTGCAACTTTGAAGTGTTTGTTGTGTTCATTAGCACTTTGAGGACATCAAAGCAGTTTACTAGGAAGGATGTGCGCATTCCACTTGGTTTTCCTTTTCTTCTGTTCAAGGCTCGCTCTATCCAAGGGCGGAGTAGGCAGTTGTCCTATGCAGCATGGGAGAGTTTTCTCTGACCAAAGATCTGCCCCTCCCTCTACCCACACCCCGCCCCCAGACCTGCAATTTTAACCAAAGTCAATGTCTTTCATGAGGAAACAAGAACTTAGGAGCAGCCTGCTAACATTTGACCTCAGATCAGTAAATTAGTTTCTGATTGGTTCCCAAGAGCCTAGAACATACAGAGCAAGCGAGCTTCGGTGGTGAGAAAAGGAGAGGGGAAGGTTTAGGAGCACTGGCGAACACCATGCCAGGCCTGGTCTGGGCATATCAGTAAGAGCCTAAATTGGAGGTAATGACCTGGACACAGAAGGGCAATATCACAAACAAATGTCACACACTTCCCTGTTTTATTTATGGTTGATTCAGTTTCTTTTGCCCACTTGTCTCATTCTTGCTTTTCCAACTCCAGGAACTCTTCCTTGAAAAGTTCCCATTTCCTGTGTGAACATGTCACAGTCCTCACCAAGCCATTCTGTAATGACCATCAGAAGAGGTGGGGGAGGTATGGCTCCTTTTCCAGAAGAAACAGATAATAATTTATAATAGTAATAATAGTAGTAGTAGTAGAAATTATTACTGTTCAAACACTTAGTTGGGATAGGCATTGTGTTTTACTGTATTTTCTTTTGTTCTTTACTCTTTATTATGGAAGTAGAGTTAACACACAATGTTAACATTAGTTTCAGGGTACAGCACAGTGACTCCACAACTCTCCATCTTATGCTGCGCTTACAAGTGTAGCTACCACCTGTCACCATGCAACACCAGTACAATACCATTGACAAGATTCCCCATGCTGTATCTTTCATCCCAATGACTTATTTATTTCATAACTGGAAGCCTGTACCTCCCACTCCCCTTAACCCATTTTCTCCATCCTTCCGATCCCCCTGCTCTCTGGCAGCCATCAGTTTGTTCTCTGTATATATGGGTCTGTTTCTGCTTTCTTGTTTGTTTTTTAGAGTCCACATATAAGTGAAATCATATGGTGTGTTTCTTTCTCTCTCTGACTTATTTCACCTACCATAATACCCTCTAGTTTCCCCCATGTTGTCTGCAAATGGCAAGATCATATTCTTTTTTTATGGCTTAGTAAGAGTCAATTGTGCATGCGTGTGTGTGTGTGTGTGTGTGTGTTTGTGTGTGTGTGTGTGTATTTTCATATCTTTATCCACTTATCTATCAACAGAAATTTAGGTTGCTTCCATATCTTGGCTATTGTAAATAGCTGAAATAAATATAGGGCTGCATATATCTTTTCAAATTAGTGTTTTTGTTTTCTTTGGATAAATATCCATTAGTAGCATTACTTGATTGTGTGGTATTCCTATTTCTAATATTTTGAGAACCTTGATACTGTTTTTTAAAGTGGCTGTACCAATTTACATTCTCCTAGTAGAGCACAAGTGTTCATTTTTCTCCACATCCTCATCAACACTTGTTATTTCTTATCTTTTCAATTCTACCCATTCTGACAGGTGTAAGGTGGTACGACATTGTGGGGTTTTAAAAAAGATTTTATTTATTTATTTTTCAGAGAGAGAGAGCACAAGCAGGGAAAGTGGCAAGCAGAGGCAGAGGGAGAAGCAGGCTCCCTGCCGAGCAAGGAGCCCGACTCTGGACACGATCCCAGGACCCTGGAATCATGACCTGAGCCGAAGGCAGCTGCCTAACCAACTGAGCCACCCAGGTGTCCCTGTCATAGTATTTACTATATTATAAATACCTGACCAAAGTGTCTGCCTCCCCCCTCTAGAGTCTAACCAGTCTATGGGCTCCCTTATTTATTTGAGAGAGAGAGCATGTGCACAAGTGAGGGGAGGGACAGAGGGAGAAGGATGAACAGACTCCCTGCTGAGTGTGGAGCCCACATAGGCCAGATGCCAGGACACTGAGATCATGACCTGAGCTGAAGGCAGATGCTTAACAGACTGAGCCTCCCAGGCGCCCCTCTTATTGTGGTTTTGATTTGCATTTCCCTGATGATGACTGATGTTGAGCATATATTCATTTGTCTGTTGGCCATCTGCACATCTTCTTTGGAAAAAGGTCTGTTCAGGTTCTCTGCCCATTTGTTTATCAAATTGTTTGTTTTATGTGTGTTCAGTTGTATAAATTCTTTATATATTTTGGGTATTAACTCCTTTTCAGGCATATCACTTGCAAATATCTTCTCCTATTCAGTAGGTTGCCTTTTCATTTTGTTGATGCTTTCCTTCACTGTGCAAAACTTTTTATTTTGGTGTAGTC
The DNA here is from genome assembly GCA_002007465.1 of Ailurus styani. Taxonomy (NCBI): domain Eukaryota; kingdom Metazoa; phylum Chordata; class Mammalia; order Carnivora; family Ailuridae; genus Ailurus; species Ailurus styani. Next base: position 17,604 of record LNAC01000832.1, on the reverse strand, counting down.
CCAATAGTTTATTTTTATTTTTTTTTTAATTTTATTTTTATTATTTGCCCAAGGGGTACAGGTCTGTGAATCATCAGGCTTACATCTTTCACAGCATTCACCAAAGCACAAACCCTCCCCAATGTCCATAACCCATCCACCCTATCCCTACCCTCCCACCCCCCAGTAACCCTCAGTTTGTTTTATGAGATTAGAAGTCTCTTATGGCTTTTTTCCCCTTGCTTGAGGAGATATATCTAGAAAAATGTTGCTAAGGCTGATGTCAAACAGATTACTGTCTATGTTTTCTTCTATGACTTTTATGATTTCGTGTCTCAACATTTAGGTCCGTAATGCATTTTGAGTTTATTTTTGTTTATGGTATGAGAAAGTGGTCCTGTTTCATTCTTTTGCATATAACTGCCCAGTTTTCCCAAGACCATTTATTGAAGAGACAGTCTTTTTTTCCATTGTATATTCGTGCTTCATTTGTCATAGGTTAGTTGACCATCTAGGTATGAGTTTATTTCTGGGCTCTCTATTTTGTTCCATTGATCCACTTGTCCATTTTTGTGCCAGTGCCATACTGTTTTGATTACTATAGCTTTGTAGTATGGTTTGATACCTTGGCTTGTTATACTTCCAGCTTTGTTCTTCTTCTTCAAGATTGGTTTAAATATTTAGAGTCTTTTGTGGTTTCATAGAAATTTTAATAGTATTTGTTTTAGTTCTGTGAAAAATACTCTTGTTATTTTAATAAGGATTGCCTTGAATCTGTAGATTACTTTGGGTAGTGCAGACATTTTAACAATATTAATTAGTTTAATCCACGAGCATGGTATATTTTTCCATTTGTTTGCGTTGTCTCCAATTTCTTTCATCAATGTTTATTTCAGAGTACATGTCTTTAACCTCCTTGGTTAAGTTTATTCCTGGGTATTTTAATATTTTTGGTGCCACTGTAGATTAAATTGTTTTCTTAATTTCTTTTCCTGCTACTTTGTTTTTAGTATAGAAATGCAACAGATTTATCAATATTAATTTTGTATCCTGCAACTTTGCTGAATTTGTTACTTCAAATAGTTTTCTGGTGGAATATTTAGGGTTTTCTATGTATTATATTTTCTTGTTTCATTCTATGAAGTTTCATTCTATGAAGTACATATTTATTTTCTTCATGTTATATATGAAATGCTGGGTTGTCAAGTAATTTGCCAAAGGTCCCATAGGTAGTAAATGACAGAGCCAAAATTGAAACCTCTCTGACCCCAAAACTTGTGTTAACAACCATACTTCTTCATGTAGACTCAATCTAGGGTTGGAGAAACAAGGAAGTAGACATAAAAGAATAATTATTTCATTCAACAAATGCATATGCACTTCCTATTATATGCCGGACCTATAGGGTATAAAAAATGAGTATGCACAGTCCTTGCACTTAACATGATTACAATTGAACAGAGGGGATACATCCTCCATTCTAATAGATCTAATAGAAGGCAGATTTGGATCAGGACCATAACATAACAATGATAATAGCTACCAATTATTGAGAGCATACTATGTGCCAGGCAGTATGCAAATACATTCTTCACATATATATTCCTCATGACAACTCTGGGACTATTACTGCATTTTATAGTTTGGGAAACAAGGCTAGTAGAGACTTCATTAACTTATGTGGCTCAGAATACTGTGTTACTGGCCTCTTCAGAGGCAGAAGGAGGGAACTAGACTGAGCATTCACTTATGCCTCCTTTTCAAGTGAACTGAAGGGATTGGTACCCAACTCAGAGCCTACAAACAAGAGCCACCAGATGCTTCAAGATCACATGTACCTCAGCCAGCACCTAGTCTGAAGCAGCCCGATGCTGTACTTTCGTTGAATTTGGAACTGTGAGAACAGTGCAAGCCACCAGATTCCCCTTACTGGCCATCACCATAGATGCACCCCCCTTACGTGTTTAAAACTACATAGTCATCATATCACATGCACTTTGTGATATACTCAACTAATGAATTATTGAACATTATATCAAAAGCTCATGATGTACTATACCTTGGTTAATTTAAATTAAAAAATCAAAAACGAAAAATAAATAAAATGGATTGTCTATCCAAGTTATCAGGCAAAATTAATTAATTAAATCATTCATTATGATTGTACCCAGTGCCCCTGAACTGTACACTTTCAAATGGTGAAAATGGCAAATTTTAAGTTACGTTTAATTTAGCACAATAAAAAACATCTATTAAACGAAACGTTGACTTTTTTTTTTGAAGGGTAACTTTTTTTTAATCCGGTTAAGTTAGCCACCATATAGTACATCATTAGTTTTTGATGTAGTGTTTAATGATTAATTATGCAATGTTTCACATATATCACATGGTTACAGAAAGACACTTTCCTTCAAAAAAGGTTCAAAAGCTAAATGCTCTATTATGGAGTTCCTAGTCAGGGCAACAGAGCCTTTTCCTAAGAGACCAGTTCTGCCACCACCTCAGCAGTTTGGAGGGCAGGCAGCCTTGCTGCAGTTGTCTCTCATGTTCTTATATTATTTTGTGCTACTTCTCTCCAGCTCTTCTTCCCACGACACACTTCCCTCACAAAGATGTCCACTGTGTCCACCAGCTTCTTTGTTATGTGAGAAACAAGCTCTCCTACATGTCTCTCCTCTGCCTCGCCAAATGCTACTTGCTCCTCCTTGTCTTAGTTGACTCTGGAATTTTGCCAAGGACATTCATCTCTAGGGACTGAAAGATGGACTTGCATCCTCCTGCTTTTCTGAGGAAGTTTCTAGGCCATTGTTCCTCTGCCCTCCTGGAAATACAATGTTAAGGCACCTACCTCATCTCTGTTGCCTGGATGGTTGTCATGCCCTCAAAGTAATCCTGGCCTTTTAGCCTCTAACACATAGCTTTTCTTTTCTTTCTTTTTTTAAAAAATATTTTACTTATTTTTTTGAAAGAGAGAGAGAGGGAATATGAGCAGGGAGGGGGACAGAGGGGGTGGGAGATGTAGCCTCTGCACTGAGCAGGTAGCCCGATGTGGGGCTCTATTCCAGGACCCTGGGATCATGATGAGCCAAAGGCAGACAATGGACTGAGCCACCCAGGTGCTCCCTAACACATAACCTTTCTTGCCAACATTCAAGTCATCGTCCTGGGGGTGTCACTGTTCACTTGGCTTATGCATCCAAAACTTTGGCCTAGCGGTTCTTGACTTCTTAAAACCAGATGATTTATTAATGCCTCCATTTTATTTATTTTTTTAAAGATTTTATTTATTTATTTGACACAGAGAGAGAGAGATTACAAGTAGGCAGAGAGGCAGGCAGAGAGGGAGAGGAGGAAGCAGGCTCCCTGCTGAGCAGAGAGCCCGATGCAGGCCTTGATCCCAGGACACTGAGATCATGACCTGAGCCGAAAGCAGAGGCTTTAACCCACTGAGCCACCCAGGCGCCCAAATGCCTCCATTTTAGTTACCCACTTTCATGGCTACCCTCTAGACCTGTGCAGCCCAAATAGTAACCACTAACCACAGGTGGCTATTTATATTTTAATGAACTAAGATTTAAAAAAAATTACAAGTCAGCTCCTCAGTTGTACTAGGTACATTTCAAGTGCTCAATTGCCACACATGGCTGGTGGCTGCCATATTAGATAATATAGATAGAGAAAATTTTTATCATTGGAGAAAATTCTATCAGATAGCATAGTTCATAATGGCATTCTCACCCACAACAGCTCCACCTCAAAAATATTTTAAAATGTGTATTTACAATTTGCTAGGCACTGTTCAAGGGGCTGAGGATACAATGGTGAACAAAACAAGCATTGTTTATTAAGGTTTACTATACAGCTGTAGTAATGACAACAGTGTGACATTGGAAGAGGGAAAGATGCGTAGGTCATTAAACCAGAATAGAGAACTTAGAAATAAACCCACACAAATATGCTCAACCTTTTTGTTTTTACAAAGCTGTTCAATACAGGAATGATAGCCTTTTCAACAAACAGCAAATTTGATAAGCAATTCGATATTCACAGGCACACACACAAAAGAACATATGAACTTCAGCCTAAACTTCACACTACATACAAAAATTAAGATGAATTGCAGATGTAAATATAAAGTGTAAAATGATAAAACTTTAGGAAATGTATAGGAGAAAATCTTCTGGATCTAGGGCTACATAAAAATTAATTAAAATGTTTAAATTAAAATTAATTAAAAATTAAAAACTTTGACCTTGCAAAAGATTCCGTTAAGAGGATGAAAAGTGTGGGGCGCCTGGGTGGCTCAGTGGGTTAAAGCCTCTGCTTTCGGCTCAGGTCATGATCTCGGGGTCCTAGGATTGAGCCCCGCATTGGGCTCCCTGCTCGGTGGGGAGCCTGCTTCCTCCTCTCTCTCTGCCTGCCTCTCTGCCTACTTGTGATCTCTCTCTGTCAAATAAAAAATCTTAAAAAAAAAAAGAGGATGAAAAGTGGGCGCCTGGGTGTCTCAGTCGGTTAAGTCACTGCTTTCGGCTCAGGTCATGATTCCAGGGTCCTGGGATCGAGTCCCACATCGGGCTCCCTGCTCAGCAGAGAGCCTGTTTCTCCCTCTCCCTCTGCCTGTCGCTTTGCCTACTTGTGCTCTCTATCTCTCTGTCAAGTAAATAAATAAAATCTTAAAAAAAAAAGAGGATGAAAAGACAAGCTAGAAACCAGGAGAAAATGTTTACAAACCATGTATCTAAATATCTAAAATATGTAAAATATGTAAGAAAAACTCTCAGTACTCAACAGAAAAAACACAATTTAATTAGAAAATGAGCAAAAGACATGAACAGACATTTTACTGAAGAGGATATACACATGTCAAATAGGCACATGAAACAATGTTAAACATTCTTTGGCATTATAGAAATTTGAATAAAACCATGATAAAATACCACCACACACCTACCAGAATGGGAAAAATAAAAACAGTAATAACACTAAATGCTGATAATGATGCAGAGAAACAGTCACTCATACATTGCTGGAGGAAATATAAAATGGTATAGCCACTGCGGAAAACACATTGTCAGTTTCTTATAATATTAAATATGCAACTACTATGTGAACTCCTGGGCATTTATCCCAGAGAAATGTGACTTTACATTCCCACAAAAACCTACACATAAGTCTTCATTGGAATTTTATTCCTAATAATTCCAAACTGGAAACAACCCAGATGTTCTTCAACAGGTGACTAGAGAACAGGTAAATAGGTTTTAAAAATATGGTACATCCATACCCTGGAATACTACTCAGCAATAAAAAGAAATATTGACTGATACATGTGATGACCTGGATGAATCTTCAGATAATTATTGTGACTGAAAAAAAGCAAATCTCAAAAGATAACATACTTTACGATTCTGTTTATATAACATTCTTGAAATGACAAAATTTAGAAATGAAGGACATATTAGTGGCTAGGGGCAGGTATGGGGGAGAGCAAGGATCTGGAAGCCCGTAGAAGTGGCTGTGACTATAAAAAGCACCAGAAGAGATCCTCTCAGTAATGGAACTGTTCTGTATTTTGACTATCATTGTCAATATTCTGGTTAGGATGTTATAATACAGTTTTGCAGGATGTTACTGCTGGAAAAAGCTGGGTGAAGGGTGAAATCTTGGTCTTATCTTTTACAACTGCAGATGAATCTACAATCATAATAAGTTCAATTTTTAAAAAGCCAAGGAAAGTGAACATTTCAAGAAGGAGGGAGTGATTATCCGGCCAAATGCTGCCAAGAAGTCTAGAAAGATAATAAATGAAAAATGCCTGTCAGTTTTGACAATATGGAGGTTACTGTGACCTGCTCAGGGGCTGTTTTGCCAGATGATCTTGAATTGCTTGTAAATCAGTATAATCTGTTGTGTGAACTTCTCTAACAGTGCTCAGGTGAAGATACAGAGAAAACAGAATTGGTTTTAGTAGGGTTGGGGTTTTACAAAAGAAGTTTAAGGTGAGGAAGCTTAGTACTTGCAAGAACGTTACTGAAATGATGAACCATGGCATCTAAGCTAAGTAATGAAGGAAGTGAAAAAGAGCCCTGACAGATTGGGAGGAAATAGATGGATCCATGGACTTTAGGAGCTGAGGAGTTATCTTTTGAGGTGATCAAGGAACTGAGATGTCAGTTGGGTTAGTTTTGGAGAAGTTGACATCACTCAGGATAGCGCTAGGGCTTAAATTGGGAAGAAAAGCTGTGGATCAGGGATGAAAGTCATTAGTAAATAAAAAGAAGTGGCCCAAAGGTAATTTGATGAGTGGTGAAGAGGGAAAGGCAGCGTATAATTAAATGGCTTCAATGGATTGGATTTGTTTTTCATAGTTTGAGGGTTTGTTTCAGAAACATAGGGAAGTAATGGTCTGAAAGCAGAAATGGGGAGCAAGCAGAACACCAGTTTCACCCTTCATCTTGCTCTGAGGACAGAAAATATTAATCCTACTCAAGAGGGCTGTGGTTGTGGCTATGAGGTCTTATATAACAGATTCAGTGAAGAGTCTGAGGATATATGATAGTTTACTGGATATAGTGAGGCAGTTTGTGGGTACAGAGGAAAATTTCTGGGAGTAGAGGAGGAGCAGAGTACTGAACCAGGAGCAAGGAAGTACATGGCATTATGGGGATGGTGGTGGAATAGATGCTGGGGGAGGAAGAGTAGGGATAACCAGTGTGAAGGCCTAATGGATTTAGTCTCGGCAGATCTTGGGGAATAGAAATCAAGCCTAATGGCTAGAGTTGCCTCAGCCTAACATCTATAGTCTCTGTCTCTTTGGACTAATATGGTGGCAAAGCGAGAGTTTATAGTTTCTGCATCGGCATGGCCTGGAGTGTCACTGGTCCCAGATGAGGTGGTTTCAGGTCTCAGTCCTTGTGTCCTGGAGTCGTGATATCCCTGGTGGTTAGAGTTCCACTTTTCTGACCAGCACCTTCTATCTCTCTAGTCTTTATGTTTTTATTGTCTCTAAAGTTACTCTTCTAACTCACTTAACTCTTTAGTCCTTCAGCCCTTTCATAATTTCTTGTGCGAACTATCAGCCCTGTCTTCTTCGTTTCCACCCAGACAACTATCTTACTAATATTTTCAACCTCCCTTGCCATTAGTCCACCCATTGTACTTTTATAATAACAGAACCCTGAACCTAGGTCAAACCAAAATGTCTGCTGCCTATACATGGAGATGGACTTCAGTTTCAGCTGGGCTTTCCACACTGCCATGGATCTTTTCTAGGCCCTTCATCAGCATTGTCTCCCATTCACCCAAGAAGCCAATTGAGGTCTTCATCAGTTTTCTCAAGTCTCCTTCCTCCTGTCTTCCAGCAGATAACCCAGACTCCCACTTTACCATAAATACAGAGGCCAGAAATAACCTCAACTTCCTTCCATCCAACGGATATAACCCTCCTAGACTTATAGGCATCTGTTTAAGGTTAAGCATGACATCTATGTTCTGTATCTCCTTCCTTCTTAGGAACTTTGATCCACTGTTTGAAACCCTCCCTTCCTATCCCCCAGCTCTATCTTTGTAGTTATGGTAACCCTACAGTTTGTTGTCTCAGGTGGGCTGTAAAAGTGGCACTATTAATTATTACACCATGACAAGAGTGACCATATATTAAGATTTGCCTCACAGGGAAGTAAGTCACAGTAAGTCATTCTATTTATACCCTTATAAGGAGTCTCAACTCCAGGATACACAATTAGGGATTAAAAATCTCCATATGAAAACAGGGGATCTGACCCAGAAAGTCAGTTTGAACCTCTTGGTGATAAGTCTCAGTATATTGCATTAGTGTTCTCCAATACTGGCTTATAATTTGCTTGTAGGAAAGTAAATAAAAAATCAGGGTGTAATGCCCAATCTCTCTGGTCTGCCTGTGATATATTCAAAAGATGACAATTGATGGTTACCAGAAAGGGTTCCTTTGGGCCGACGAGTCTACCTTAGGCCAAAGTGGTTGTAAGTATTAAGAAAGTTTAGGAAGTTTAATTTTAAAACCCAAATAGATGAAGCAGTTATTGCAACAACAACAACAACAAAGGGTGAAATTGGAGATCCAGCACTGCGGACATCCTACTTAGGCTGACCTGTGAGCTGGAGGCCCAGGCATGGGAGGTAGGGTGGGATGGCCAGTGGTTTGGGTATTTCAGTGAGGTAGAACCCTTGCCACTGCACAGGTCTTGGCCCCAAGCAGTAGTGACCCCATCCATTCCCACTTCTGTGATCTGATGGCTGCAGCAGCTTCTGTGGGTCTTGGTGATGCCTGTAGCTGACAGCCTCCCAGCCCACTAAAGGACATGGTGCCTTTGGGCTACAGGCTTGGTGGGTCAAGAGGAATGGTGGTAGCTCAGATGTGAAAAGGGCTGTGAGGAGCTGTGAGGGCCCTAGAAGTTTGGTCCACATGGATGCTAGCTAGGCCACCTCAAATTTAGATCATGGACCACAGAGTTGTGGGGATCTTGTGTAACTGCTCTTTCCCAGCTGCATGAGATGCTACCTGGCACTGGCGACAACAGATAAAGGCCTTGCTGGACCAGGAGTTAATATGGAATCCTGATGGAAAACAAGTGGTAGAAGTCAGAAGCCAATGAGTGGTCTTCATTCTACAAAATCCTGATAATGGAATCATTATCAAGGTGAGGGTAAAATCACCACCACATTTGGTCAAAAAGAAGTGTTCATTACTGGGAAGATTTTCTGTCTATTTTTAGAAGTCCTGTTGTATAAAAAGGCTGCTCTTAAAAGAAAACTTATTTGGTTACATCTACATTGGCTTCTAGATGTGAGGACTCCTATAAATGCCCCAGTTTTTCTCTTTCTAAAGATTAAAAATTTTTGAGATAAATCTCACTATTTTAACCATTAAAAATAGTTATGTATGTATGTATGTATGTATGTATGTATGTATGTAGCATGAATGGGAGGGGCAGAGGGAGAGGGACAGAGAATCTCAAGCTGACTCCCTGCTGAGCGCAGAGCCAGATGCTGGGCTTGATCTTGGGACCCTGAGATCATGACCTGAGCTGAAACCAAGAATCAGACACTTAATCAACTGTACCACACAGGTGCTCCTTGAACATAGGCTTTTCAATTCTCTTAAGTGTATACCTTGAAGTAGAATTGCTGGGTCATACAGTAACTCTATGTTTAACTTTTGGAAGAACTTCCAAAGTTTTTTCCACAGTGGCTGTACCATTTTACATTCCCAACAGCAATGTATGAAGGTTCTAATTTCTTCACATTCTCACTGACAATACACTGGTATTTCCCATTTCTTTGATTATAACCACTCTAATGGATGTATCTCATTGTGGTCTTGATTCACATTTCCCAAATAACTAATGATCTTTTTTTTTTAAAAAAAAGAAAGTGGTTCAGCTTCATTCTTTTGCATGTTTTTCTCCAATTTTCCCAACACCATTTGTTGAAGAGACTTTCTTTTTCCCACTGGATATTCTTGTTCATTTCACTGATGGAGTCCAGTTTGTTTTTTGTTTGGTTGCTCATCCTTTTGGTATCTTATTTACAAAATGGCTGCCTAATTCAAAGTATGGAGATATATTGCCTATGTTTTCTTCTAAGAGTTTTTAGTGTTACTTCTTACATTTAGGTCTTTGATTCACTTTGAACTAATTTTTGCATATTATGTGAGATAGGAGTCCAAATTATCATTTTTTTCAATGTGAATATTCACCTATTCCAGTACCATTTGTTGAAAACTGTTCTTTTTCCAATGAATGGTCTTTGCATCCTTGTTAAAAATCAGCTGCCCATAGATGTATGAATTTATTTCTAGACTCTAAACTTTGTCCATCGATCTACAGGTCTGTCCTTATGACAGTATCCCACTCTTTGGATTCCTCTAGCTTTGTAGAAATTGTTGAAGTTGGGAAGTGTTAGTCCCCAGCTTTCTTCTTCCTTTTCAAGATTGTTTTTGTTATTCTGGGCTCCTTGCATTTCCACATGAATTTTAATACTAGATTATCAATTTCTTCAGAAAAGTCATTTGGAATTTTGATAAGGACTACACTGAGTCTGTAGATTAATCCAGTGAGTATTGCCATCTTGATAATATTAAGTCTTCCAATTCATTAACACGGGATCCCTTTTAGAACTGGGAGAAGATAACCAAGGAAACAGAAGGCCTGAACAATACTACAAGATCTAACAGACACCGAGAGAGTACTTCACCCAACAACAACAGACTAAATATTCTTCTCAAATGTACATTAAACATTCTCCAGGCTAGGAGTATCTGAGTGGCTCAGTTGGTTAAGTGTCTGCCTTTGGCTCAGGTTATGATCTCAGGGTCCTGGAATCTAGCCCCATGTCAAGCTCCCTATTCACTGGGGAGTCTGCTTCTCCCTTTCCCTCTGCCACTCCACAACTCCTTCTCTTTCTGTCTCTCTCTCTTTCAAAATAAATAAATAAAATCTTTTAAAAAATTCCCCAAGATAGACCATATATTAGGGAACAAATTTAAATAAATTTTAAAAGACTGAAATCACACAAAACATTTTCTATTGCCATAATGGAATGAAATTAGTAATCAATAACAGAATGAAATACGGAAAATTCACAATTAAGTGGAAACTAAACAATACAGTAGCTAATGAGTCAAAGAAATCACAAAGAAAATTAGAAAGTACTCTGAGATGAATGAAAACACAAAAGATGAAAATACATGGGATGCAGGAAAAGCCGTGCTCAGAAGGAAGTTTACAGCATTAAAATATGTACATTAAAATGAAGAAATATCAATAACCTAATTTTCTATCTTAAGAAAATAGAAAAACAAAAGGAAACTAACCCCAAAGGAATCAGAGGAAAAGTAATAATAAAGATTAGGGCATAAATGAATTAGAGAAAAGGAAATCATGGAGAAAATCAAGTAAACCAAAAGTTCAATCTTTGAAAAGAACAGCAAAATTGACAAACCTTTATCTAGAATGACCAGGGGGAAGAAAGACTCAAATTACTAAAATCAGGAATCATACTCAAGTCATTACTACCGACCTTACAGAAATTTAAAAAAAAGGATTATGAAAGAATACTATTAACAAGCACACCAAAATTTAGATAGTTTATGTAGTTTATAGTATCGTTCAGGGTTTATAGTGTTCTTCAGGTCTTCTATTTTCTTGATAATCTTCTCTTAATTTGTTCTATCCATTACCCCATAGTGGAGTATTTAAATTTTCAACTGTTATTGTAGAACTATTTCTCATTTCAGTTCTGTCAATTTTTGCCTCATATATTTTAGAACTCTATTGTTAGGGGAAGTTATGTTTATAATTCTTATATATTTTCAAAAGTTTTACAGTTTTATTGTTACATATATTTCTTTGTCCCTTACAACAATTTTTGTCTTAAATAAGACTTGTTTGATATTAGTATAGCCACTCTAGCTCCCTTTTGGTTATTATTTGCATGAATATCTTTTCCCATCTTTTACATTCAACCTATTTGTGTTTGGTTATAACTGAGTCTCTAATAGACAGCACATACCTGGAACATGTTTTTTTTTCTTTCTGTGCTATTACTCTGCCTTTTCAGAGTTCAATCCACTTACATATAATATAATTACCAATAAGGAAGAACTTCCTTCTGCCATTTTGCTATTTATGTTCTTTGATTGTTCCTCTATTCCTTCATTACTGAATTATTTTGTGTTCATTATCTATTTTCTAGTGTAACATTTTAATTTCCTAGTCATTTCTTTTCATATATATTTTCAGATATTTTCTTGGCATTTGACCTGGGGACCAAAATTAATATTCTAATCTATAATAATCAAGAACCAGGAAATCTTCTAGCTATCTAGAGTGAAGTCAGACAATAGTAAGTACATATTTAAATCTCTGTGATCCCTCCTTCCCCCTGAGGGAGTTGTACAAAGTTCATTTGTAAATGTTCAAAGTGTCCCCTAGTCTATGGTTCCTGTCTATGTCCCATCTTAAGAGTTCTTCAGGAGTTATGAATCTGGCATATGAAACATTCACTGGCAACTTCAGCTGCTATCTGATTAAAATTTTCTCAACAATGTTTTCCCAGAGTATTTTTCAAGTTTGTTTAGTACGATGGTTCATAGCCTGCAAGTTTCCCACCAAGCTCATTTCAGAAAGACTGGAGAGACCAAAGGACAGTCTTGGTATCTCTGTAGCCTATTTGATAGCAGGAACATTGAGGTTTCTCTCACTATCTTATCTTCTTTTTCACAGTCTGATGCTTTAACTGCATTTTTCTCAAAGTTTCATAGAGGTCATCTGGAATAATCAAGTAATCTTTAATTTGCTGAACCAATTAAACTTGGGTGAGAGTACTCTGTTTAGCATTCTGATTGGTCAAGGCATTTCCTTTTGCTCCATGTGTTTGTTCCTTAGTATGTTTCAACTTTAATTATAGCCACTTCCATGGATAGGAGCAAGGCATCTAGTAAAGTTTGAACATGCTCTTGAACATGCTCACTGATTTTTGGAAGTACCGGAAACTGTTAGAAAACCCTGTTGTTTGTACAGCGTGCCAAAATGACAAACCACACCAAATGCATATCTGTTTTTTGTGTATATGTTAGTCTTTTGATTCCTTGCTATTTGGTAGGCTGTAATTTTGCTAGTTATGCTAACTTGACTTCAGGAAGGAAATTGTGTTCAACAAGCTGCTGGAAAATAGTGACAGCATACCTCACTTGAGAATATACTTATTTTCAAGAAATGACTTGTCTACAAAGAATTCTTAGTCTGGGTTTTGTAGAAATGTTTCAAGGAAGTAAGAGATAGACAGATAGGAGCACTGGGTGGATCAGTTGATTAAGTGCCTTTGGCTCAGTTCATGATCCCTGGGTCCTGGGATCAAGCCCTGTGACAGGGCTACACATCGAGGAGTCTGCCTCTCCCTCTACCTCTTCCATTTCCCCCCACCCCCTTGTACTCTCTCTCTCAAATAAATTTAAAAAGAGAGGGAGAAAGAAAGGTAAACTTCTTAGATTAAATTTAAACAATCATGAGGTTCTCTCCTCTCTGGAAGAGGAAATAAGATATGACACCAAAATGTACAAACAGCCAATAAACACAGGAAGACATTCAACAACATTACTCAACAGGGAAATTCAAATAAAAACCACATTGAGATACTACTCACATGCACCAGGATAGCTATAGTCAAAAAAGACAAGTGTGAGGACGTGGAAATAGAAACCCTATACATTGCTGTTAGGAATGTAAAAGGGCATAGTCACTGTGGAATAGTTTGGTAGTTTCTCAAAAGATTAAATATAGAGTTATATGATCTAGCAATTCCAGTCCTAGGGATATACCCAGGAGGATTAAAAAGGTATGAACACACAAAAACTTCTGCCTGAATGTTTTTAGTAACATTATTCATATTAGCCAAAAAGTGGAAACAACCTAAATGTCCATCAACTGATGAATGGTTAAATAAAACATGGTATATGCATGCAATGGAATATTCTTTAGCAAGAAAAAGTAATGAAGTACTGATGCATATTACAACATGAATGACCCTTAAAGCATAATAGGTGAAAAAAGCCAGAGACAAAAGCCTACATATGGTTTGATTCTATTGACATGAAAAATCCAGTATATACAAATCCATAGATATGGAAGGTAGAATAATGGTTGCCAATGGTTGGGGGAAAGAAGGACTAAGAAGTGACTGCTTATGGGTATGGCTTTGCCTTGGGGGATGATGAAAATCTTTGGGAATTAGTGGTGATGGTTGCACAACTTTGTGAATATACAAAAAACCCCACTGAATTGTACATTGAAAAAGGGTAAATTTTATGGTATGTGAATTATATCTCATTTTAAAAAAAGATACTGTTTATTTATTTGAGAGAGAGGGGGAGAATGAATAAGAGGGAGAGGGAGAGAGAATCTGAAACAGACTTCACTGACCACAGAGCCCATTGTGGGGACCAATCCCACACATGATGCAAGATCATGACCTGAGCTGAAACCAAGAGTTGGACACCTACCTGGCTGAGCAACTGAGGCACCCCAATTTTATCTCAATTTTAAAAGAGTATGATTCCTATAGATGGTAATAGATGCTGAGGAGGGAAGCAGCAGTTAATAGGAAGTGAGTGTGAAAGCAGAGAAATGTTGAGTGCTTTGGTGAAAAGAATTTGAATTGCATGAGGTACCATAAGGTACAAAGGTGACCCCAAGATCAAATGTAGCTGCAGCTACTGCCCTTAAACAAGAGAAATATATTTAATTACTGGGTAGAGAGAAAGTTAGAGATATGTTTAACTGGGTAGAGATATGTTTAAGTACTGAGTAGAGAGAATGAATCTCTGATTTTCATTATATTTCTAATATAAAACTCCAGAACTTAACCGTTTCTTTTATGTATAAACAGAAAAAAATAATATAATCTGTGGGTGACTCAGAATGGTAGGGCTGTGGATAGTAACTTTGAGTTGGTCAAAGGCTTAACTCTGTAGTGACCTCTGAAGGCAGAGGATCAGGGATGCCAAATTTTAGTCATGTCATAGTAGGTGGGAGTTAATTCCAAAAAGTTGGGAATCCACCACCTGTAATATCCTCTAAATCTGCTAAGTTGTCTTTTGGTAACAGGATGAGGGAAATTTTGAATGGCTATATTTCTATCTACTCAGAGGGATTTGTCTTCCTAGGATACATCAGGGCTTAGACAGTGAATCTGAGTCCAACAAAATTGTAATTTATTTTTACAAATTGTATGTCCTTTTATAGCTCATGTTTCTAAGAGATAAAGAGAGCCCTCCTGAGAAGAGATTAGATCTGATGGATATAAGAGCAACTCACTTACATGTTGGATTAAGGTAGAGGGACAGAGAAATAGTAAGTCTTGGAGATTATGATTAAGAACCTGAGATAAGTACAAAGGGGCTTCAGTGAGGTGCTGTGGCAACAGAGTCCGGGTGTATTACTGTTTTTCCCATGTTAAGGTGAAAAGGTATTGGAAATCAGGATGTAAGAGAACACTAAAGAAGACTAAACAGACATCTACTACTCTGAAATGTGTTGAATTTGAAGGATAGAAACCAGGATAGGGTTTGGGTTGGGGACTGTAGGGAAATGTGGGCAATACTATATGATTTATAACCCTTATATCTTGTACAAAGTGGTACTTATGTCCATTAGTCTGTCTTTTACTGGATGGTTAGAGTTTTTCAGGCAATAGTACAAAGAATGATTCAGCCTTTAACAATAAAATCTGCCCCAGTGGTCACGCTCCCTCTAGTGCTTTAGGTTTTAGGGCATACTGGCCAATTCAGCCTAAGACATTGTGGGGTCAGTATTGGTTTTATGTCCTTTATTTTTCCCATAACTGTAGACAAGGGAACCCAGAAGATATTGGGTACCGAAGAAATTAAATTAGAAGACAAAAGTAATTTTAAGAAGACTCAGGAGTAGGCTTTAGGTAGTACTCAAGTAGTTGAGGGAAGCCACCATAATCAGACTCTAAGAGATCAAGAAAAAGGCCTTTAGGTACACACCTAATAGTAGTTCCCCATTGTGCCCAAAGGTCCAATAGCTTGGGGAGGGTGGAAGGACTGCAGCAAAAGGCATATTGAAATGTTAAGTGTCCCTAAGAGATAAGCAAATGGTTAGAAGAGAGGGAAAAAATGTGTTCAATGGGTAAGGCTCACCTGAGATTTTTTATTAACCTGGCAGACGGTAGTGGGAAACTAAAAGCAATTAAAGGTATTGAGTATGGCTCCAGCATCTGCTAAAAATGAGATTGAATGATCATTTAGAATATATAAAGTTATTTCTCTTTGCTGATTCAAAGGCAATTGGGAAAAATGGAGGATGCCTTCCTTTGGGGAAGGGAAATCACTCTGTTTCTTTTTAAAAATTTTTAATTTTTAATTTTATTTTAATTACACTATAGTTAAATAACACTGTTTTATTAGATTCACTATATTGATTTAACAATTCCATAAATTACTCAGTGCTCATCAAGATAAATGTACTGTTAATCACCTTCACCTATTTCCTCCATGCCCCTTTCTACCTCCCCTCTGCTGACCATCAGTTTGTTCTCTATAGTTGAGTCTGTTTTTTGCTTTGTCTCTTTTTCCCCCTTCATTCATTTGTATTGCTTCTTAAATTCCACATATGAGTAAATTCATATGGTATTTGTCTTTTTCTGACTGACTTATGTCACTTAACATTGAACTATCTAAATCAATCCATGTTGTTGCAAATGGCAAGATTTCATTATTTTTGTGGTTCAACTTCTTTATCCATCCATCTAACAATGGACACTTGAGCTGCTTCCATAATTCGTCTATTTAAATAATGCTACAATAAATGTAGGAGTGGATATACCCTTTTGAATTAGTGTTTACATATTCTTTGGGTAAATACTGAGTAGTGTGATTACTGGATCATATGATAATTCTATTTTTAAATTTTTGAAGAACCTCCATACTGTTTTCCACAGTGACTGCATCAGTTTGCATTCCTACCAACAGCACAAGGGTTCCTGTTTTCTACATCCTTGCCAACGTTTGTTGTTTCTTGAGTTTTTGATTTTAGCCATTCTGACAGGTGTGAGGTGATATCTCATTGTGGTTTTGATTTGCATTTCCCTGATGACTGTGATGTTGAGCATCTTCTCATGTGTCTATTGGCCATCTGTGTGTCTTTTGAGAAATGTCTATTCATGTCTTCTGCCCATTTTTAATTGGATTATTTTTTGGGAGGGTTGAGTTGCATCAATTCTTTCTTTTTTTAAGATTTTTTAAAAAATTTATTTGTCAGAGAGTGAGAGAAAGCACAGGCAGGGGGAGAAGCAGGCTCCCTACTGAGCAAGGAGCCTGATACAGGACTCAGTCCTAGGACCCTGGGATCATGACCGAGCCAAAGGCAGATGCTTAACTGACTGAGCCACTCAGGCATCCCAAATTGTATCAGTTCTTTATATATTTTGGATACTAACCCTTTATCAGATATATCATTTGCAAATACCTTCTCCCATCCAGTAGGCTTCCTTTTAGCTTTATTGACTGTTTCCTTTGCTGTGCAGAAGCTTTTTATTTTGATGTACTCCCAACAGTTTATTTTTGCTTTTGTTTCTCTTGCCTTAGGAGACATATTTAGAAAAATATTTTTACAGCTGATGTCAGAGAAAATACTGCTTATGCTCTCTTCCAGGATTTTTATGGTTTCAGGTTGCACATTTAGGTCCTTAATCCATTTTAAAAATTTTAATTCCAGTATAGGTAACATACAGTGTTATATTAGTTTCAAGTGTACAACATAGTGATTCAACAATACCATATATTGCCCAGTGCTCACCACAACAAGATTATTTATCCACTTTGAGTTTATTTTTGTGTATGATGTAAGAGAAAGTCCAGTGTAATTCTTTTGTATGTGGTGTCCAATTTTCCCAACACCATTTGTTGAATAGACTATCTTTTTCATACTGCATATTCTTGCCTCCTTCGTTGAAGATTAATTGACCCTAAAACTGTGGGGTTTATTTCTGGGTTCTCTATTCTGTTACTTTTTTTTAAATTTTATTTTTATTCTTTGCCCAAGGGGTACAGGTCTGTGAATCATC
>LNAC01000831.1:578132-621194 GCA_002007465.1 Ailurus styani | reverse complement strand
CTCCGACCCGGAGGAGCCGAGAGCCTGGGGCCTCAGTCCTCAGCGCGCCTCAGAGAAAAGCAGTCCCTCCCGTCTCCTGGTCTCTGGCCGCTCTCCGAGCTCACCCGGCCTGTGACCAAGCGTCTCTATCTCTGGCGTGGCCCCGTTTAGAATCTCCGAACCCAGCAGATTCCTGCAGCCGTTCCCGCACCGCTCCTCCCAGAGGAGGAAGGTGAGTCTCTCCGGGTCTGCCGCCCGTGGGGTCCCGCTCACAGAGCCGTGGCCCAGCTGCGCTTCAGATCACAGCCCAAGGTAACCCCGAGCTCAGAGACACCTCAGCTCAGCTCCGTCTCTCCCGCTGGCTTCTCTCTGAGACCTGGGAGCTCGGTCACACTCAGACACCCCTGGTCTTTTTGTGTCCCCGTGGGTCCTGAGACCACACTGTCCCTGCAGGGGTTTCACCCCCCGCATGGTCTCTGGGCAACGTCCCTCCATGGAGCTGACTTCTAACAGTTCCGAGTCTGTGATCCGCTGCTCGCTCCCTTGCCGGCAGCCGGCCCCTCCCCCCGGGTCTATCTTCCCGTCGCCGCAGATTCACTTCTCCGCACGTCCTACCTTCCAGAAAGTGGTCGATTTTCTGTTCCTAGAATTGCTGCTCTTCTTCTCTTCGATCTCCGGTAGAATTTGTAGGTGTTCAGAATAGTTTGATAGCTCTCTGGGTGAATTCCTGGGACCTGATGATAATCGGTCTCCTACTCCTCCGCCATCTTGCCACTCCTCTTTTCTGCTCTTTCTTAGCTTGAATTTTTAAGTTCTTACCATTTCTTTCTTTATCACACAGTTTTCTTTAAAAAAAAAAAAGACCAAAAAGCAAACAACAAAAAATAAAACATTGAACCATGGTCATCTGTCTCTTGTCTGGTGTCACAGTCTCTCTTAACTGGCCACTTGGAACATTGCATAGCCTTTAGCCTGTGTTTCTGTGCTTTTCTTCGTGCCTTCCTATTACCTTAGAATTAAAGCAGAGATGTTTTTCTAGAGATTTACAGACCTTGAACCCATCATCACACATTATAAAAGTCTTCATTTTTACATCCCTTAATTATCTGTACTGCTCTTCCCCATCTCATTGTTTGCCTCTTCATTATGCTTGTATTAAAACTTTTCACAATGTTCATTACCACATCCATTCCCACTTGAATTTTACTTGATCATTTCATGAAACCTGGCATATATATTTTCAGAATTCACCTAAACTGGGGAATGCCTGAAGATAGGATTCAGACCAAGAATTCAAGGTTGCTAAGAGAGTAAATCTTAAAAGTACTTATCACAAGACAAAACTTTGTAACTATGTATGATGATTGGTATTAATGAGACTTACTCTAATGATTATTTCACAGTATATACAAATATTGAATCATTTTCTTGGACACCTGAAAGTAATATAATGTTATATGTCAGTTAGACCTCCATAAAAAGAAAAAAAGTCCAAGAACTCAATGAGAGAATGGGATTCTTAATCATGAAGTTTGTAGAGGATAGCATTAAACATGCCTTATGGAAGGTGATAGTAGACTTCAAATTAATCTTGCTAGCTTAAATGAGTATCACCAGCCAAGGTTCTTTGTCTTTCCTCTCCTTTGTGCTTTTTTCTTCAGGGCATTGTCACTTAACATTTCTCCCTTCACTACATACCACATTTTTAAATTTCTTTATCTTAGCATTATATATTGGCCTGATTATCTCCTGACTAATACTTCAAACTAAGTTCATTTGGGGAGGAAAAACTAGCTGCATGAATATGAGAGAAGTCTTAGTATATGCAAGTTTAGATTTTTAAAAGTCTGCTTTTTCTTGGTATTTTGCAATAACTGCATAATTGCATTTGTTGTTTTCAACTTATTTGCAAATGATCTGCCAACAGAGCATCTTATAGCTAAAATATGTATTGACATGTTTTCCTTCCATATAGCTCTTCAGTCAATAGGATATATTTTAGTAACTTTAAAAGGCTGCTGAAACTGCAGGTATAACACTTCATTTTCATAATCTTGGTCCATCACATTAGCATTTTTGTAGAAAAATAGAATAACTGAATTTTCTTCTTCTGCATCTCATTGCTTTATTTTAGCTGAGTTGAGTCCACTTTTATTGATGATTACCTGTTTCTTTCTACTTCTTATAAGCAAAATGTCTTGTTTCAGAATTTTAACTGGAATCTAAATCCACTTTTCCTATCAATTAAAAATATTAATATTACATTAGGTAACATGCAATTATCATTGCAGTATTCCTGACTGACCTAAACTTTTGCAGTAAGGTTTTGTACCGTGTCAGTTATTTATAAACATTTCTCTGCGCAGATATACTTAAGTCACTAGGTACTTATTACTGCTTCTTGTTTATAATAGTACATGATAACTTTATCATGACAGTATCTATATATACAGATTTCATATTTTCAAGGACTGAAATGTTTACTTTATTCTGATAATATTGGCTATCTTTAAATATCACACACAATTAAAGATGATTTTAAATGAATTTAAAATCCTGGAATTAAGTATGAACATTGTATATCTTATTTAAAATATATTCAGTCGTGTTTATTGAGCTACTACCATATGCCAAGCCCAGCACTAAATATTGTAAATAAATGAAATCACTTTAATATTAACTTCTAGGTCACATCTTTCCTATGTTTAAAGTTATCTTCCACATTTACAGTTTGCAAACATGTTAAGTGTTAGCCACAAATTCTAAATAAGCAAATCTGGAATTTATTTAGGATCAGTGTCTCTCATTCTTTTTATCTGCTATTCTTGTGAAAAATTTCAAGACTTTCTCTTCAGGAACAACAAAGATAGCCACTATTTATTGCCGTCCCTTCTGTCCCCTGAATATTGGGTATGTTATTTTTAAATCATATGGCAATCCTGCAGCACAAGTGAATAAATCCACATCTTAGAGATGAGAAAACCACAGTTCCAAGAGGTTATCTTGCCCCAGACTCGAGAGCTCTCTATCACCAAAACAAAGGAGTCAGCCCCTGTTATGTGCTTCTTCTGCTATGTGACATTGCTCTGTGGCTGTTGTACAGGGTCAAGTCCAACTTAGAATTAAATTCTGAACCTAACTCTATCAAATACGTTTAAGCCTACAGGTATTTTGGATTTTAATGTTGACATCCTATTATATTTTAAAAGTCATATAAATTGGACCCTTTCTATTCATGATATAATACTATTTTCAAAAGATTTCATGTAACATCATAGAAGAAACTTAAAGTTTTCCTTTTTATCTTCTGTAAAAATGCAAAAACTGGCAATAATGTTTGTGTTTGTATAATTTTTGTGGTGAGGAAATAGTTTACTTTGTATTGGTTCATTTAGAGATTTACACCTATAAAGTATGCTATCTATTTTCAGTACAACTCAGTCACTACAAGAATGAAGCATCTTTAAAAGAAGTCAGTTTATTAAGACCCTTGCCTTCCAGATTTCCTCAGTCATGCTAAGTAAAGTTTCCCAGATCATCAGCACAAGCCCCTTTTTCATCCCCAGGTTAACAAGCTCCACTGACATTTGCACAATTTGTCTTTTCAGCTCCTTCCCCTAATTCTCACTCCTCAGCTCTGTGGAGATCCTTCCACTACACTTGAGGTTCCTAATGGTCTTTGGTTCTTCTCATTCATGTCCTCTGATCACATTGAGGAAAAGCTGGGACCTTCACGGAAAAGTGAAAAAAAAAAGATCAATTCCCTATGCTCGCAAAGCAGTGTATCTTAAAGAAACCTTGGTTTTAGAGTAAGACAGACCTGGATTTGAAACTACAGCTCCATCACTTGTTAACTTTGGAATCAAAGACATCATAAATCATCTGACCCTCATTTTTCTTATCTCTAGAACATAGATATAACAAACTTTGGAGTATTAAAAAGATTAAATAAAACAATGTATGAAAAGTGATTAGCATAGTACCCTATATTTTTGCTTCTTATTATTTTGGTGGGATTATTCTTTATTGAAACTTATACATACTTAAGTATTTAAAAAAAAAGATTAAAATCTTTATTGTTTTCCTTTTTTTAATTTATGTTTAGATTTTTATTATTTAAATTCAGTTAATTAACATATAAAGTATTATTGGCTTCAGAGGTAGAGGTCAGTGATTCATCTGTCTTATATAATACCCAGTGCTCATTACATCACATGCTCTCCTTAGTGTCTATCTCCCAGTTACCCCATCTCCCCACTCCCCTCCCCTCCAGCAACCCTCAGTTTGTTTCCTTTGGTTAAGAGTCTCTAATGGTTTTTCTCTCTTTCTGATTTTTGTCTTATTTTTTCCTCTCTTCCCCAGTGATCCTCTGTTTTATTCTTAAATGCACATATGAGTGAGATCATATGATAATTGTCTTTCTCTGATTTACTTATTTGTTTCACATAATACCCCGAGTTCCATCCATGTCATTGCAAATGGCAAGATTTCATTTTTTGATGGCTGAGTAGTATTCCAGTGTGTGTGTGTGTGTGTGTGTGTGTGTGTGTGTGTGTGTGTGTACACACACACCACATCTTCTTTACCCATTCATGTGTCCATGGACATCTGGACTCTTTCCATAGTTTGGCTATTATGGACATTGTTGCTATAAACATTCGGGTGCAGATGCCCCTTCAGATCACTACATTTGTATCTTTGGGGTAGATACCTACTAGTGCAGTTGCTGGGTCATAGGGTAGCTCTATTTTCAACTTTTTGAGGAACCTGCATACTGTTTTTCGGAGTGGCTGCACCAGCTTGCATTCACACCAGCAGTGTAAGAGGGTTCCCCCTTCTCCATGTCCTTGCCAATATCTGTTGTTTCCTGACTTGTTAATTTTAGCCATTCTGACTGGTGTGGGAAGGTATCTCATTGTGGTTTTGATTTGTATTTCCCTGATGCTGAATGATGTGGAACATTTTTTCATGTGTCTTTTGGCCATTTGGATGTCTTCTTTGGAGAAATGTCGTAGTCATCTCTTCTGTCCATTTCTTGACTGGATTATTTGTTCTTTGGGTGTTGAATTTGATAAGTTCTTTATAGATTTTGGATACTAGCCCTTTATCTAATAAGATGTGTGCAAGTATCTTCTCCCATTGTGTTGGTTGTCTTTTGATTTTGTTGACTGTTTCCTGTGCTATGCAAAAGCTTTTTATCTTGATGAAGTCCCAGGACTTCATTTTTACCTTTGGATCCCTTGCCTTTGGAGATGTGTCTAGCAAAAAGTTGCTGCAGCTGAGGTCAAAGAGGTTACTACCTATGTTCTCTAGGATTTTGATGGATTTCTGTCTCGCATTTAGGTATTTCATCCATTTTGAGTCTATTTTTGTATACGGTGTAAGAAAATGGTCCAGTTTTTATTCTTCTGCAGGTGGCTGTCCAATTTTCCCAACACCATTTGTTGAAGAGACTGTCTTGGGCACCTGGGTGGCTCACTTGGTTAAGAGACTGTCTTTTTTCCATTGGATATTCTTTCCTGCTTTGTCGAAGATTAGTTGACCATAGAGTGAAGGGTCCATTTCTGGGTTCTCTGTTCTGTTCCTTTGATCTATGTGTCTGTTTTTGTGCCAGTACCCTACTTTCCTGATGATTACAGCTTTGTAGTAGAGCTTGAAGTCCAGAATTGTGATGACACTAGCTTTGGTTTTCTTTTTCAACTTTCCTTTGGCTATTTGGGGTCTTTTCTGGTTCCATACAAATTTTAGTTATTTGTTCCAGTTCTGCAAAAAAAGCTGATGGTATTTTGTTAGGAATTGCATTGAATATGTAGATTTCTCTAGGTACCATAGAAATTTTCACAATATTTGTTCTTCCCATCCATGAGCATGGAATGTTTTTCCATTACTTTGTGTCTTCTTCAATTTCTTTCATGAGTGTTCTATAGTTTTCTGAGTACAGATTCTTTGCCTCTTTGGTTAGGTTTATTCCTAGGTATCTTATGGGTTTTAGTCCAATTGTAAGTGGGATTGGCTCCTTACTTTCTTTTTCTTTTGTTTTGTTGTTACTGTATAGAAATGAAACTGATTTTTAAAAAAAAGGAAGAAGAAAGAAATGCAACTGATTTCTGTGTTCTTTATATCCTGCCACTTTGCTGAATTCTAGTATGAATTCTAGCAATTTTGGGGTGGAATCTCTTGAATTTTCCACATAGAGTGTCATGTCATCTGCAGATAGTGAGAGTTTGACTTCTTCTTTGCCAATTCAGATGCCTTTTATTTCTTTTTCTTGTCTCAATTCTGAGGATAGGACTTCCAGTACTATGTAGAACAGCAGTGGTGATAGTGGACATCCCTGCTGTGTTCCTGACCTTAGGAGAAAAGCTCTCATTTTTTTCCCCACTGAGAATTATATTTGCTATGGACTTTTCATATATGGTTTTTATGATATTGAGATATGTTCCCTTTATCCCTATATTGTGAAGAGCTTTTATTTTTATTTTTTAATCTTTTAAAAAATATTTTATTTATTTATTTATTTATTTGACAGAGAGAGAGAGAGAGATCACAAGTAGGCTGAGAGGCAGGCAGAGAGAGAGGAGGAAGCAGGCTCCTTGCCAAGCAGGGAGCCCGATGCGGGCCTTGATCCCAGTACCCTGAGATCATGACCTGAGCCGAAGGCAGAGGCTTTAACCCACTGAGCCACCCAGGCACCCCATGAAGAGTTTTTAATCAAGAAAGGATGCTGTACTTTGTCAAATGCTTTTTCAGCATCTATTGAGAAGATCGTATGGTTCTTGTCTTTTATTTATGTACTTTATCACATTGATTAATTTATGGATGTTGAACCACCCTTGCAGCACGGTAATAAATCCCACTTGGTCATGGAGCATAATCCTTTTAATGTACTGTTGGATCCTGTTGGCTAGTATTTTGGTGAGAATTTTTGCATCCGTGTTCATCAGGGATATTGGTTTGTACTTCTCCTTTTTGGTGGGGTCTTTAGTTTTGGGATCAAGGTAATCGTGGCTTCATTGAGAGTTTGGAAGGTTTCCTTCCATTCTTATTTTTTGAGACAGCTTCAGAAGAATTGGTATTTAATCTTCTTTAAATGTCTGGTAGAATTCCCCTGGGAAGCCATCTGGCCCTGGACTCTTGTTCATTGGGAGATTTTTTTATTACTGCTTCAGTTTTCTTACTGGTTATGGGTCTGTTCAGGTTTTCTACTTTTTCCTGTTTCAATTTTGGTAGTTTATATGTCTCTAGTAATGCTTCCCTTTCTTCCAGATTGCCTAATTTGTTGGCATGTATTTGCTCATTATATGCTCTTATAATTGTTTGTATTTCTTTGGCATTGGTTGTGGTCGCTCCTCTTTCATTCATGATTTTATTAATTTGGGTCCTTTCTCTTTTCGTTTTGATAAGTCTGGCTAGGGGTTTATGGATCTTATCAATTCTACCAAAGAACCAGCTCCTAGTTTTGTTGATCTGTTCTACTGTTCTTTTGCTTTTGATTTCATTGACTTCTGCTCTAATCTTTCTTTTCTTCTGCTGGGTTTAGGCTTTATTTGCCGTTCTTTCTCCAGCTCCTTTAGATATAAGGTTAGGTTGTGTATTTGAGACCTTTCTTATATCTTGAGAAAGTCTTGTATTGCTATATACTTCCTTCTTAGGACTGCCTTTGCTGCATCCCAAAGGTTTTGAACTCATGTGTTTTCATTTTCATTTGTTTCCATGAATATTTTTCATTCTTTAATTTCCTGGTTGACCTATTCATTCTTTAGTAGGATGCTCTTTAACCTCCACATATTTGAGTTTTTTCCAAATGTCTTTGTGTGATGGAGATCAAGTTTCAAAGCACTGTGGTCTGAAAATATGCAAGGAATGACCCCAGTCTTTTGGTACTAGTTGAGACCTGATTTGTGACCCAGGCTGTGATCTATTCTGGAGACTGTTCTGTGGGCATTCAAGAAGATTGTGTTTTCTGTTGCTTTAGGATGAAATGCTCTGAATATATCTGTGAAGTCCATCTGGTCTGATGTGTCATTCTAAGCCCTTGTTTCCTTGTTGATCTTCTGCTTAGATGATCTGTCCATTGCAGTGAGTAGGGTGTTAAAATCCCCTATTATTATTGTATTATTATCAATGTGTTTCTTTAATTTTGTTATTAATTGGTTTATACAATTGGCTGCTCCTGTGTTAGGGCATAAATATTTATGATACTTAGATCTTGTTGGATAGACCTTTTAATTATAGTAACCTTTTTCATCTCTTATTACAGTTTTTTTTTGTTTATTATCTGTATGTTATTATCTATTTTACTATCTATTTTGTCTAAGGGTTGCTCTCTTTTGATATCCATTAACATGATAAATGGTTTTCCACCCCCGCACTTTCAACTGGAGGTGTCTTTGAGTCTAAAATGAGCCTCTTGCTGACAGTATATCAATAGGTCTTGCTTTTTTTATCTAATCTGATACCCTATATCTTTTGATTTGGGTATTTAGCCCATTTACACTCAGTAACTATTGAAAAATAGGAATTTGGTGCCATCGTATTACCTGTAAAGTCACTGTTTTTATATATTATAGCTTTTTCTTTCTGGGCTCTCTTTGCTTAAGGAATCCCTTTTAATATTTCTTGTAGGGCTGTTTTAGTGATCACAAATTATTTTGGTTTCTGTTTGTCCTGGAAGTTTATTTTCTCTCTCCTATTTTGAATGACATCCTACCTGGATAAAGTATTCGTGGCTGTATATTTTTCTTTTTTTTAATTTTATGTATTTATTTTTGGAAGACAGAAAGAGCACATGCTGAGTGGGGGGCAGAGGTAGGACCAGATTCCCCACTAAGCAGGGAGCCAATGTGGGACTTGATCCCAGGACCCTGAGATCCTAAACAGCTAAATATTTTTCTCATTTAGCACCCTGAATATATCATGCCATCCTCTCTGGCCTGCCAGTTCTGTCTGGTTAAGTTTTCTGCCAGTCTAGTGTTTCTACCCTTGTGGGTTACAGACCTTTTGTCCCAAGCTGCTTTCAGGATTTTCTCTTTGTCTCTGAGATTTGCAAGTTTCACTATTATATGTCAGGGTGTTGACCGATTTTTATTCACTTTGACAGGGGTTCTCTTTGCCTCCTGGACTTAGATGCCTGTTTCCTTCCCCAGATTAGGGAAGTTCTCCTCTATAATTTGTTCCAATATACCTTCTGGCCCCCTCTCTCTTTCCTCTTATTCTTGGATCTCTATTATTCTAATATTGTTTTGCTTTATGGTATCATTCCTCTCTTGAATTCTCCCCTGTGATCCAGTAGTTGTTTATCTCTCTTTTTCTCAGCTTCTTTATTCTCTATCATTTGGTCTTCTATATTATCAGTTCTCTCCTCTGCCTCATTTACTCTAGCAGTAAAGCCTCCATTTTTGTATTCTGTCTCATTAATGAATGGCCTTTTTTGATTTTGACTTCATTGGATTTTAGTTCTTTTATAATTCTCCAGAAAGGGATTCTCTGGTTTCTTCTATGTTTTTTTCAAGCCCAGTTAGTATCTTTGTAATCGTTATTCTAAACTCTAGTTCCAACCTCTTATGTCCATATTGATTGGGTCCCTGGCAGTCAGTGCTGCCTCTTCTTCTCCTTTTTTAGGTGAGTTTTTCCTCTTGTTATTCTGTCCAGAGAAGAATAGATGGATGAGAGAACAAAATACTAAAATGGCAACAATGACCCCAGAGAAATATACACTAAACAAATCAGATGAGACCCAAAACAAAACAAAACAAAAAAAAGAATATAATCAGACAGGTATACAGAACAGAGCAATACATTGGATCCTCTGTTTGTTAGAAAACTAAATGCTGGGCGTCTGGGTGGCTCAGTCAGTTAAGTGTCTGCCTTCATCTCAGCTCATGATCCCAAGGTTCTGGGATCAAGGCCCACATCAGTCTCCTGCTTCTCCCTCTACCTCTGCCACTCTCCCTGGTTCTTCTCTCTCTCTCTCTCAAATAAATAAAATATTTAAAAAAAAGAAAAAAGAAAACTAGATGCCAAAATTGTAAAAAAATAAAAACTTACATATGTACAAAAATAATATTAAATACAATGAAAGGATAGACTATAACTGTAAAAATGAAAATTAAAATGCAAAAAAAAAAAAAAGAAGGAATATAAACAGACAGGTTAACAGAACAGAGCGATGCATTATGTCCCGATTGTATTTTGGTCGGTTCGTTAGAAGAATCTACATCTCAAAATTGTAGAGGAAGAAAAACTTATATATATACAAAAATAAAATTAAATACATTGAAAGAATAGAATGTAACTGAAAAATGAAAATTAAAAAAAGATTTTATCAAAGCAAAAAGAAAAAAAAAGAAAGAGAGACTATGATCAAACGGGTGAAGAGAACAGAGCCATAGACTAGATTCTGGGTGTATTTAGGTCTGTAAGAAGAAACTGAATCCCAAAATTGTAAAGAAAAAGAAACTTAATATATATATGTACAAAAACAAAATCAAATACAATGAAAGGATGGAATGTAACTGTAAAAACGAAAATTGAAAAAGTTGATAAAATAAATTGGTTAAGAAAAAAAGAAAAAATTAAGATTGAAAGACTAAAGAATTGTGGGGAAAAAAACCATGAATTCTATATACTATATTCCCCTAGTGCTGGACTTTTGTTGTTCTCAATGATCAGTAAACTTGGTCTTGGCTCATTTTTCTTGCTGATCTTCTAGGGGAGGGGGGCTGTTGCAGTGATTCTCAAGTGTCTTTGCCCCAGGTGGAATTTCACTGCCCTTGCCAGGGGGCCAGGCTAAGTCAGTCTCTGGATTGCTCGCTGTGGCTTTTGTTCCCTGAAGGCTTTCCATGCTGCTTTAGAGATTGAGAATGAACACGGCAGCCTCCCAATCTTCAGTCCCATCACTGCAGGCTCAGGGCCCCACTCAGTGAAACCTCAGGGAAAAGCAGTCTATCACTCCTGTCTCTCTGGCTTCTGTCCACTCGCTGTGCTGACCCAGCCTGTTACCAAGTGTTTCTGTCTCAGACATGTGAACCTGTTTTGAGTCTCCAAACCCTGCAGACTCCTGCAGCGCACACCCACACTGCTCCTCCCCAGGAGAGGAAGGGGGATCTCCCCAATTCTGCCACTTCTTGGGCCCTTGCTCATTGATCGGTCACCCGACAGTGCCATGGTTCGAGGTTTATAGCAATTCCAAGCTTGAGCCCAGTCCTGGTTTCTCTGATTACAGCCAGCTTCCCAGTTCCAATGCCTGGGAACTCTGCCTCACTCAGGCACCCAATCTTCCTGTGACCCCTGGGACCCTGAGATCACACTGTTCCACCTAGAATTCTGCCCCACTTCACCACCTGAACACCTTTCAGGTAAGGACATCTCTCACCAAATCAGACTTTCTAATGTAAGTTAGAAATTATAAAAATTATATAATTATAAATTATATTATAAATTATAAAAGTAAGTTCCAATTTTGTGCTACACTGCTATGTTACTTTCTGATAGCTGCCTTATGGAGGCTCCCTCCCTCCACAGTTTATCTTCCCATTTATCACCTTGGATTCACTACTCTGCATCTCCTGTCTTGCAGAAAGTGGTCACTTTTCTATTTGTAGAGTTGCACCTCTTCTCTTCTTAGATATGTTTGAGTTTGTAAGTGTTCAGAATGATTTGATAGCTATCTAGTTGAATTCTTGGGACCAGATGAAACTAAGATCTACTCCTCTACTGTCCTAGACTCTTTCTTAATCTTTAAGCTTCTATGGTATCTTTATGCCATGTAGACATTTTCTTTTCTTAAATGAACTTGAGCTATTTAGTGGAGAAGATAGCAGGTGATCCTACCTCGGCTAGCATTTTAGAGTTATATGGGATTGACAAGTGGAATTGTTTCTAGTACCATTTCTAATGGTGGGATGGGGGTGTCCCCCTCCCCCATACCAACAAGCAATTCTTGGACACCAACAGGGTATTGTAATTCTGATGCTATCTACCTAGAGATCTCACAGGTTAAGGGCTCCGTCCTAGAAGACTGCATCCCACCCTCCACTTCAAATGCCAGTAACAAGACCTGGTTAGTACCTGTGCTTCTGACCTACCAGCTACAGATTGGAAGTTCCCACAACCTCCTCCTTGGACTTCAGATGCCAGTCTAAAGTAACAACCTGGGCTTCTGACTGGCTGGCTATAAATCAGAGATTCCTCTGACCCCTCTTTGGATTTGATTTATTTGCTAGAATGGCTCAGAGAACTCAGGGAAACATTTTATTTATTAGATCACCAGTTTATTATAAGAGAACATAACTCAGAAACAGCTAGATGGAAGAGATATATAGAGCAAAGTATGGGGAAAGGGATCAGAGCCTCCATGCCCCCTCCAGGGTTCCACTCTCCTGGTATCTCCATTAATTCACCAATCTTAAAACTCTCCAAACCCCACACTTTTGGCTTCGTTACATGAGCATGATTAATTAAATCATTGGCCATTGGTGATTGACTTATCCTCCAGCTCCTCTTCCCTCTGGGAGGTCCGGGGATGGAATGAAAGTTAAAACCGGGCGCCTGGGTGACTCAGTGGGTTAAAGCCTCTGCCTTCGGCTCAGGTCATGATCTCAGCGTCCTGGGATCAAGGCCCGCATCGGGCTCTCTGCTCAGCAGGGAGCTTGCTTCCTCCTCTCCCTGTCTCTCTGCTTGCCTCTCTGCCTACTTGTAATCTCTCTCTCTGTGTCAAATAAATAAATAAAAATCTTAAAAAAAAAAGTTCAAACCCTCTGAACACATGGTTGACAACCTTTGACAACCGACCCCCACCCTTAAATACTTCACAAAAGTCACCTCATTAACTTAACAAAAGACACCTTTTTCACTCTCAACACTTAGGAAATTCCAAAAGTTTTGGAACCTGTGAGCCAGGAAATGTGGAAGAAGACTAAATATATATGAGAAATATATTTTGGTTATCTGAATAATCATACATATAGGTTTCTTATAAATCCCAATATCATATTTACCCTTTCTCTTGGTGAAACTACAAAGCCTATTGGGTTGACATAAACTCTTGGAAATCAGGAAGCCTGGGATCCTTCTTCCTGGACCTTGTAATATACCAAGACCCATCTGACTAGGCTCTTCCTTTTATGTTCTCTCTGTAAGAGTACAGGTGCTGTTCAGAGTCAGTTGGCTTCTCAGTTTTCTCCCCTGAGGCTTCCTTTACAAAACTTTAAGTCTTCTGGAAGTATGGTATTTCAACCAACATTATATTATGCTTGTGTATTTACATAGTTTTAGAAGTTTACTTCATACCCCCTACCTGCATAGCTTTTTGGCTAGCTGCTACATAGGACACATAAAAGAAGTATAAATTAGATGAGATGGGATTTCTTTTAAGCTTACAGTAAAAAGGAAGATGTTTGTCCAAATATTAGAAGTAAATGAAAAGCCGAATGTCCCAAGCAAGTCATTGGCTAAGTTACAGTGAGGAAGGGGGTACAGAGGATGTACGATCAAAGAGAGAAAGGATGCCACCTAGCTGGAAGGAACCCAGAAACTGAAATAGTGTTTGTTCTACTTCTTCAAGTGTGAATCTGATTGGTAGGAAAAACTGAGTCTCTAGGTGGATTTCAGGCAGAGGACATGAGTGAAGTTGTTAAAAGGTAAACTGAGGCATATTAAAAATTTTAAGAATTTATTTGAGCAAAAATTTATTCTAGTTGGGTAGTGACAAGCTAGAAGTGGTTAGGAACTCTGCTGATAGGAACCAGGGGGATAAGCTTATATAAAGTGCAGAAGTGAAGAAAGGAAATTATTTGATTGGCTATACCTTAAAGCCTAGTTGGCTCTTTGTGGTTGTTATCCTTAGCATTTTGATTTTATGAATGACCTGTTCTTTATTCTTCTGCCCTGGTGTTCCTTGTAGCCTTTTCTATCTACAATAAAGATGATTTAAAATTTTTACTTCATCAATATTGACAAATCATATTATTTATCAGGTCTTAATTTTTTTTTTTTGCTTTAAAACCAGTGCATTATTATATAACATTTCTTTCTCTTGGTCATTTATCTACTTAACCTTCAGATCATTTCTGATAGTAAAATATTTCTATAAGACTGTTAAGAGCTTCTAGTTTTTTCCTTTGCCTACCCTACCCTACTAATTAGAAGTATTCTGGTAAATACTTTACCAAAAATTTCAGAATTGGGAAGGGTAGTGGATAGGAGTGGGATTAGCTGAATTGTTTAAAGTCCCTTATTCATTTTTTAAAAAATTAAACTTTTGATTTTAGATATTCTGCTAACCATATTATCTTAATAAAAGACCACCTTGTTAATTTTTATATATTGAACATATTTGTCTTTAAGTTATTTACAGGCTTTCAAAAACAATGCATTAATGTTAAAATCTTATAATTTCTGCAGCTGTATTCTATATGTGCTATATATATTTATATATGTTCTATGTGAGAGAATTATAACATATACAAATATATATAGCACATACATACTTATATGTTGCTGATATTTAAGGTGATAATTGCTGCTCTTTAGATAATAGATAAAGATAATTGATCTTTAGTACAATGCTGGATTAATATACAGGCCTATGTGTGACCGCTGAAGAAAAACCAAGGTCTATGTGAACATACATGATACATTTTTTACAGGTTCTGAGTTGTGTCCGCACAGAATGGGATCCACTGGATGTTCGCTTTGGCACCAAACAGCCTTATCGGGTGTTGACAGTGGAGAACTCCATCAGTGTAGACAAAGAGCCCATGGCTGACAGCTACATCTATGAATGTGTTCGGAACAAAATCCAGTGTATATCAGTAACCAGAATACCACTAAGATCAAAGGCCATTAGCTGCTGCAGGAATGTTACTGAAGACAAACTGATTCTGGGCTGTGAAGATTCTTCAGTAATTCTTTATGAAACTCACCGTAGAGTAACTCTCTTAGCCCAGGCTGAACTTTTGCCTTCATTAATAAGTTGCCACCCAAGTGGTGCCATTCTGCTAGTTGGCAGCAGCCAAGGAGAGCTGCAGATTTTTGATATGGCTTTATCCCCTATTAACATCCAGCTCCTGGCTGAAGACTGCTCACCCAGGGAGACTCTGCAGTTCAATAAATTCTTTGACATTTCCAGCAGTCTTGTTCAAATGCAGTGGATAGCTCCTCAGGTGGTTTCTCAGAAGCCAGAATGTGGGGACATCTATGATCTCCTCTTCCTCAGGTTTGACAGAGGACCTTTGGGTGTACTTTTGTTTAAACTTGGTAAGTCAAGGAAGTTGGTGAGTAAGTAAATTAAAATGTTCATGATGGTGATATTATGATTAAGAGAATAAAACCATTCTAGAAATGGAGGTTTTCTATGTTATCCCATAAATAGGCTTGCCTTTCAAACATTTCATATAGTTTATTTTTTTCTTTTTTCAAGTAATCTTTACACCCAACCTGGGGCTCGAACTCACAACCCTGAGATCAAGTCATGTGCTCTACCAACTGAGCCAGCCAGGTGCCCTCATATAGTTTCTTTAAGAAAGCTTTGTGGATGGGCGCCTGGGTGGCTCAGTGGGTTAAAGCTTCTGCCTTCGGCTCAGGTCATGATCTCAGGGTCCTGGGATCGAGGCCTGCATCAGGCTCCCTGCTCAGCGGGGAGCCTGCTTCCTCCTCTCTCTCTGCCTGCCTCTCTCTCTCTGTGTCAAATAAATAAATAAAATCTTTAAAAAAAAAAAAAGCTTTGTGGGTGATTTATTAAACGTTAAGGAACATTAGATAGTGAAGAATTTGGAAACTGCACTAATTGCCCATTGTGATGCACGAAAAGCTTAAACTTCCACATTTGATACTTTCCAAAATAAATACATATGTGAATATTTTAAAAGTACTTATTATGCCCATTAAAAAGTTCTGTTTTGGGGCACATGGGTGGCTCAGTCGGTTAAGCAGCTGCCTTTGGCTCAGGTCATAATCCTGGGTCCTGGGATTGAGCCCCACATCAGGCTCCCTCCTCAGCGGGAAGCCTTCTTCTCTCCCTCCACTACTTGTACTCTCTTGGGTCAAATAAATAAAATAAGTAAAAGCCTTTTTAAAAAGAGTTCTATCTTATAGGAATAAAATACTTTTTTCTATTTTCTATTATTTTAGATAATAGGTATCCATTGCTTCCCAGATTGGAATGTGTAAGACAAATGTTTTAAGAGAAGAGAAAGTGAATATTTGGAGAATTTGGATAGAGTTGTATAATTTTTTTGTTTCCTTTAGATAAAAATATTGAAAAAGATTTTTCAATATTATGAAAATCATGTATTAATGTAGCCCATTTCAACCAAGAAACATTTTTTTTGGATTTTAAATATTTTATTTTTAAGTAATCTCTACACCCAACGTGGGGCTTGAGCTTACAACCTGGAGATGAAGGGTATTATGCTTTACCGACTGAGCCAGCAGGGACCCCTCAACCAAGAAACTTAAAAAAAATAATTGTGTTTGTGTGATTTATTTGTATTTTGCAGTTTTGCCTTACCAGCTATGCCCTATAATATTCTTTAGGTAGTTTTATATAACTTAACATTCTTGAGAGAACCTCACTTAGGTTGAAAAACTAAATTTTAATTAATGCATATTATTGCAACTTGGAAACATTGAAGAGTAAATATATTTTTAAGCCTATTACATGATTTGTTTCTGTGATACAAAGTTAAGTTTTTAAAGACATTGTAGTATTTGTTAAACAGCTGTCAGTTTACTTTTTTTTGTAATGTATCTACACCTCTGAAATTGAACCCATGAAATAAATCTAGTTGAAAATGACTTGATTAACCTGAAAGATATAGTGGGTATAATGTTAAGGGCTATGTTGTTTCCACATAATAAAGATGCAACTAAATCTCTTTATAATGTTCATGTTGTCCAAGAAAAAAATGTTTGGAATCTCGTTTATTGTAAGATAATCCAGTTCTACTTTGCCCAGCTACATGTTTAACAGTTGTATGTCTCCATACACAACACTCATTAAAGTGGATGTTAGATGTTTTGCGTGTCTGTTAAAACACACACACTCTCTCTCTCTTTCTCTCTCTCTCTCTCTCTAAATTACCCAGTTACCTGTCAAACAAAAGGCCGTCTGCCCACATATACCTAGCTTTTCTTTAGCCCTCCCTTGTGGGCCTACTCACAACAGCTTTGCAAAAAGCACAGCTTTCTCTTCCTATCTCTAGCACATTTGCCTTCTTACTAAAGTAAACAGGCTCTCAGTGTAGGGATTTAGAGGGCTTCCTGCTAATTGCCAGCTTGTAAACTTAATTGGACTGTCTCCCTGGGCACTGTTCCTAAATCAATTAGGCAATGAGTTGGCTGTCACCTCTTTTTCCCAAGAAGGTCTCTTGGAAGAGAATTATCCAATAGAAGTCAAGCATTCAAATGAAAAGGTGATAACTTCTGCAACTGACATTTATCATTTAATTTTATTTTCAATATGACTCTTAAGTTTTATGGGATAGGGGAAATTTTACAGACTTACAGACTCTTTAAAAGATCTAAATATGGAGTTCCCAGAATCTCAAGATATATATTATAAGATTAATATTGCAGATTATTTATTTTTTCTAGGAAGAGTCAATTCCTTGAAACAGTAGATTCCAACTAACAGATCTTTTTTTTTAAAAGAAAACCCTGTTTAAAGAACAGATTTTTCTTAGGTTCTGCTACTAAATACATCCAAAAATTTTAATATACTTCTTGAATTAACACAGTGCTGATTCTGGGCATCCATGTGGAATTTTCATGTATAATTCAAGTTACTGCATATATAAACAGGTAGTTGCATGTGCAGTTTCTCCACTAGGGAGCATTTACGAGATTTTTTCATAAGCTTGTTATGCAAGCCTTTGGAAAATTTGACATGCAAGGTGTAGCTTACAATTTAAGAAGCTGACATAGATCATAGTTTAAAATAGAATGCTGTCATATGTAAACGTGGCAGTGGCTGGTGCCAATATGCTAAGATTTTTGGAGTTTGACTTTTAGAATAGGTCAGTGTAATGTTGAAGGAAAACTTTCTTCCAAGGCTAGAACTTCCATTCTAAATACTTATAATCATCACACAGATGTTTTGGGGATTAAAAGGACATCACTACTGTTAGAAGAATTTGAAGAACATGTCTTCCTCAGGAGAGAGCTAGAAGTATCATCCTCCCACATGGAACCCAAGAAATACTGTTTTATATAAAGCAAAATGTAATCAGATTTCTTTGCTCGGCAATCATTGTCCCATATTTCCACATATGTAGATTGAGATTAATTTTCAAAAGAGGAGTCCCTAATTATATTACAGAGATATTAAAGCTTTTGCATTCTCATCAGTACCTTTTTCAACTTTCACTGCTCTCTTTAAACTTGTATGATCAGTTCCCTGCCCTCTCAACAGAGTCTTACCTTTTAATTGGCACTTCATTAAGTTTATCTGCTCCTTACCACCTACCCACCCCCTAACCAACCACTCATCTTGAACATAAATATTATCATGAACATAAATCTTTCCTTCTCAATTGAGTGGGAAAGGAGCCCTTCCTCTTGTCTAAGACTAGTTCCACCACTAGTTCTAGTCTGGATCCCACTACATTCCTGTGGATCCCTTTACTTTGTCATCCTCCCCACTCCCCCCATGTATCTTGCTATACCAGTAGATAAAGGCCCAACCCACACCATAAAACAAACATCTCTTGCTTGAAATTGTTTATACTCTGTTACTAATCAAATGTTCACTTTCTTTTTTTTTCAGTCAGACTCACTGAAATAATAGTGAACACTGATTTTCTCTGCTTCTTCACTTCCCATTCATTCCTCACAGTATCAAGTTCTGGCTTGAATCTTTAGTGTCCTCCTGGAACTGCTCTTGGAAAGGTCACCAGAGACTTCCTACTTCACACACACACACACACACACACACACACACACACACACACACACACACATTATGTTACTTGATGACTTTTCAGCATTTGATACTTGCTGACCACTTCTGTTACAGAATTCCCATCACATTGCCCTCTGTGACCTGAGATACACCTTTTCATCACTTTTTCATGCTCTTCTTCTGCATACTTATGAATATGTTGAGGCTCCCTAAGGTTCCATTTTTAGCTCTTCTCCCATTTTATACAGATTGAGAGTTTATTTCTAATTTCCTTTCTCCCCAGACCTGTTTGTTCTCTTATAGTCTCCGTTTTGGTGGATGGTACAGTTATTCAGATGGAATCCCAAGTCAGAAATCATCCTAGAATCCTCCCTCACCTCTAATGCCATAGCCAATCAGGGACCAAGTCCCATCAGTCCATCAGTTCTACCTTCTAAATACTGTCAGAAGCATCTCTTGTCAGCCTTGCCGTCATGACCTTAATCTCGACCTTCCCTGTTTTAAAGCGGTGATCAAGTAGTAGCTTTCTGTCTATAATCTTCTGCCTTCCAATCTTCTCATCCCACCCCACAGTTAAACCCTGAACTGCCACCAGAGTGATCTGGCTGCAGATTTGGTCATGGCCCGAAGTCCTTCAGTGATTGATAAGCCCTTGTTTGCCTCTCAGGCTTCATTTCCTCAGCTGTTTTTGCAGGAGTGTAGCTCCCCATCCACGGCATTTGTTCTCACATTCTTTCCCATAGTGGTTTCAATAGTATCCATCCACCTGGAGTGCCCCTGTAGTACTCTGACTAGAGCTTGCAAAGTTGGGAAAAGGTTAAATGTTCTAGTGATTATATCAAGCAAGAAATAATTAAAACTAACCTCTTCCCTCTCTTAGGATTTTGAAAATCAAAGGCAAAATGTATGCGTGTGTGTGTGTGTATGTGTGTGTATCATTCTGTCTAAAAAACAAGTAGTATGATTTTTCTCTTAGTATTTTTGTGAGAAGTATGTTTTCTTCAGAAGAGTTATTTTTAATGAGCTATTGAAATACTATACTTTATCCAAGTGGTAATTGGGGGTAATTTATTGCTGGAAAGAATGACAGATAGTTTATTAGATGCCCACTTCTCTTAATATTGGATCTCATGTCATTTGAAATGGACTGTTATTCCAGATAGCATTCTGCTTTCTTTAAACTAGAATGATGATGGATTTTTTAATTCAAGTTTATTGGGATATAATTTACATAAAATAAAATGTACCCATTCCAAATGTACAGTTTAATGAATTTTAACCAATGTATATATTCTCATGATTACCCACTAAGATATAGAACATTTCTATCACCAAAAATTCTCCCAAACCCCTTTGCAGACATTCCCCATCTCCCTCAAGTTAAAGAGCACTGATCTGCTTTCTGTCATTACTGATTAGATTTGCTTTTTCTAAAGTTCATAGAAAAGGACTCATAAAGTAGGTATTTTTTTAATGTCTTACTACTTTCACTCAGCATTTATCTGGGAGAATCTTCCATGTTAGTGTGTACATCTGCAAATTTTCCATTGCATTACTTAGTATTCCACTGTATAGATAAACCACAATTTGTATATTGTTCCACATATTGATGGACATTTGGATTGTTTCCAGATTTAAGCTAATATCAATAAAAATGCCAGTACTTTCATGTACACATCTTTATATCAACATATGTTTTAATTTCTCTTGGGAAAATCATAGGAGTAGAATGGCTGGGCCATAGGTTAAGTGTATGTTTAACTGAAGAAGAAACTGACTATTTTAGAGTTCTAGTTGCTCTATAACCTAACACTTAGCATTAATGGTCTTTTTAATTTTAGACCTTCTAATGGGTTTTTAATGGTGTTAATTTGCACTTCCCTGATGACCGCTGGCATTGAGCATATTTTTATGTGCTTATTTGCCATGTATCTTCTCTGATGAAGTATGTCTTCAAATCTTTGGCCCAAATTTAGTTGGATTGTTTGAGTTGTAAGAGTTTTTATATATCCTGAATACAAGTTCTTTGTAAGATATTAGTATTATGAATATTTTCTTCCAGCTTGTTATTACCTTTTCATCTACTTAATAGTGTGTTTCAAGTAGCAGGAGTTTTTAATTTTAGTGAAATTCTATTCTTAAATTTCTTTACGACTTGTGTTTTTCATGTACTATTTGAAAACCCTGTTTTCTTCTAGCAGTTTTAGGGCTTTAGCTCTTAGAGTTAGGTTTATGGTCTGTTTCAAGTTAATTTATTGCATATGGCATGAGGCATGGATTGAAATTAATTTTTAAATATGAATATTCATTTGTCCCAGACCCAATTGTTGGAAAGCCTGTCCTTTCTTCATTGAATTGCCTTGACCGTATATATATGTTTCTATGAACAGATTCTATTCTCTTCCACTATTCTATTATGACTTTACTTAAGTGAGTACCGCACTGTCTTAATTACTGTAGTTTTACAGTAGGTCTTGAAATCAAGTACTGTTCTCCAACTTCGTTCTTTTTTATTGTTTTGGCTACTCTAGATCCTTTGATTTTCTATGTATATTTTAAAATGAACTTGTCAGCCTCATAAAAACACTTGAGATTTTGATTGGGATTATGTGAATCTATAGTTCAATTTGGGTTGGAATGACAATTTAACAATATTGAGTTTCTCAATCTGCGAACACAGTATCTCTCTGTATTTATTCAGATCTTTTAAAATTTCTCTCAGCGGTGTTTTTCAAAATGTAAAGATCTTACATATATTCTGTTCATGGTTTTGGGCACTACTGTATTTTCATATGCTATACTGTATAATATTTTAATACTGTATAGTATTGTATGGTGTATGATTTACAGTGTTTAATTTTATTAATTGATATACAGTATATAAATATAGTATTACACATCATATAAGTTGATACTATATGGTATTAATACTGTATCATATTTTAATACTGTATAGTATTTTTAATTATACTGTATAGTATTTTTAATTACTGTATAGTATTTTAAATTATAATTTTAATTGTTCATTGGGATTATATAGAAATAAAATTTTAAAATATTGACCATGTATCCTTCAACCCCGTTAAACTCATTTCTTTGTTGTAATGTTTTTGTAGATTTTTTAGGACTTTCTGAGATGACTATAACAGTGGCAATTAAAAACAGTTTTACATCTTCTTATTTAACTTGAATGCCTTCTTCCCTTATTATATTAGCTAGGATCTCCATTACAGTATTAAATAGAAGTGGCAAGAGAGGACATCCTTGCTTTGTTTCTGATCTTAGGTAGAAAGCATTTAGTTTTTTCACTATAAGTAGTATGTTATTACGTTGTGGAAGTCCCCTTGCATTCCTAGTTGGCTGGAATACATTATCTTGAGTGGATATTGAATTTTTTCAGATGCTTTCTATTTTTGCATCAGTTGAAATGATCATGTTTTTTTCTGGTCATATGGTGATTTATATTGATTAGTTTCCAGATGTTTCAGTGGCCTTGCATTTGTGGGATGAATCTCTCTTGTTCATGATATGTGATCTTTTTAATATATTGCTGGACTTGCTAATAGTTTGTTAAGGATTTTTGTATCTGTTTATGGAAGACATTGGTCTGTAGTTTTCTTTTCCTGTGATATCGCTTTCATTTTTTATATCAGTGTAATGCTAACATCATGAAATGAGTTGACAAGTGCTCCCTCTTCTTATATTTTGAGTTATGTAGAGTTGATATTATTTCTTCTTTTGATGTTTGAGAGAATTCACCAATGAAGGCATCTGGTCATGCAGGTTTTGTGTGTGTATGTGTGGGCACATGCATGTATGTGTTTGTACATAACAGTTCTTTAACTATGAATTCAAATTTATACAGAAGCAAGTTATGTATTCCTTCTTGAAAGAGCTTTGAGAGTTTGGATCTTTCAAGAAATCCATTTAAATTATATTTATTTGTATAAAGTTATTCATATTAATCACTTATTTTTTAATGTCTGTAGTTCTGTGGTCTTTATTCTTGATTGTGGTAAGTTGTGTCTGCTCTCTTTTTTTTATCAGTTTAGGCAGATGTTGGTCAATTTTACTGATCATTTCAAAGAACCAGCTGTTGATTTCATTGGTATTCTTTATTTTCTATTATTTATATCATTTCCATCCTTCTATTTACTTTAGGGGTAATTTGCTCTTTTTTTTCCCAGAGGTTCTAAACATGGAAGCTTGGATTATTGATTTTAGATCTTTCATCTTTTCTAGTTAAAATATTTAAAGCTAGAAATTTCCCTCTAAGTACTGCTATAGCTACATCTCACAAATTTCAGTGTTATGGTTTTATTTTTACTCATTTAAAGAAATTTTTTAAATTTACTTTGTGATTTCTTCCCTATTTTTATTTTTTTTTTTAGTAATCTCTATGCCTTACATGGGGCTGGAACTCACAACCCTGAAATGAAGAGGTGTATGCTTTACTGACTAAGCCAGCCAGGTGCCCCTGCGATTTCTTCTTTAAATCATTGTTTGTTTGTTTACTTATTTATTTAAGATTTTATTTATCTTTCCAAAAGAGAGAGAGAGAGAGCGAGCGAGCACAAGTAGGGGGAGGGGCAGAAGAGGAGAGAAAGGGACAAGCAGACATCCTGCTGAGCAGGGAGCCCATCATGGGACTCCATTCCAGGATCCTGAGATTGTGACCTGAGATCTGAGCTAAAGTCAGACTCTTAACTGACAAAGCCACCCAGGCAACCCTAAATCATAGTTTTTTTTAAAAAAAGAATGTTGATTAATTTCTAAATGTTTGAAGATTTTCCAGACATCTTTCTATGTTGATATCTAATTTAATTTCTGTATGATTTCAAAGAAGTTAAATTTATTGAGGCTTGTTTTATCACCCTGAACATGCCCTATCTTGGTTGATATTCTGTGTACATGTAAAAAGAATGTGTATTTTGCTGTTGTTGGATGAAATATTTTATAAATGTCAGGTCAAATTCATTGATAGTGTTTTTCAAGTATTTTCTATTTTTGCTGATTTTGTTTACTTGTGCTCTCAATTAGTGAGAGAGAAATGTTGAAATCTCCAATTACAATTATGG
This sequence comes from Ailurus styani, assembly GCA_002007465.1. Taxonomy (NCBI): domain Eukaryota; kingdom Metazoa; phylum Chordata; class Mammalia; order Carnivora; family Ailuridae; genus Ailurus; species Ailurus styani. The sequence goes on along the minus strand of LNAC01000831.1, from coordinate 597,236 downwards.
TTTTGATTCTTTTTTTAGTTCTATCACTCTTTGCTTTATTATTTCAGAACTCTATTATTAGGCACATTTAAAGATTGTTATGATTCTTCATGAATTTTCAACCCTTTATGATGAAGGTATAGCATTTTAGTTTAATTCATTTTTATTTCATCATTTTTAAAAGTCTTGCTGTCTTCTTTTGTCTTGCATGATTTTAGAAGCAAAGTTTGCAATTTCTCGTATCTTTGTATGTGTGTCCTTTTCTTTGGCTACTTTTTAAGATTTTCTCTTTATCACCTTTTGAACAATTTGATTATGATTATATTTTAGTGTTTTTTCTTGACAGATCATTTCCTCCTCTTGCTAGAAGTATTGCTTAGGGTATAGATGGAGTCAACAGATTTCAGATATTTTTGGTTCCCTATAAAGTTCCTATACATTAATATCTACTGCCAAGGAACCACCCTGATTTATGAGAGCTTCCAGTGCTTGACTGCAGGCTCATGAACGCTTTTGGAGAGTACCATTCATTGATTCTACCAACACAGAAAGAATAGTGAGATTTTATTGCTTAGTATAGTCAGGGCAATTCCCCAGATTCCCATCAAGTTCTGACCTGTCAGATATAGCACAAATTCTCATTTTGATGTGACTTGAAGTTAATATGAAGAATTTCGGCATCTTTCTTATGAACTAATATACTTTTTAAAATCCTAAATCCTTATAACTATTCCAGTTAAATGATGATGATGACAGTAATAAAAAGAAGAATTGCAGTAATATTTTATATACTTTATGGCTTACAAATAACTTCACATACATTTTCTCATTTAGCTTTACGATTATTTATACTGAGAAGTTTTTATAGACTCACTCTAATCAGTAAACATTGGCTGAAGAAAAGGATTTTATAGCCAGCCATTTTTGAAAGACTAAAAAAAAAAAGCTATAATACTGTCAAAATCCCTAATACTTACTGTCATTTAATTGCATGAAAATTATTATTTTCAAATGAGATCAAGCCTATATCAAAATGATAAAATTAGAACAGAATGACCCACTTTCTTTTTGTAGTCTTATTCCTATGAGATTGGAAGTGGATTTTCTTTTGTTCTGGAAGGATAAACAAATGTGTTAATATTATACCAAGAATATTTCTAAGTAAATATTAGTTGTGAAGGGCATCACTAGCAGGATTAATATTGAGCATGTCTTACTTTAATAGAATAGTCTTTAAATGCCAATTTAAGATAAATTAGTATGTGGTATCTATGAAAAAACTATCAATTGAGAGTACATATTAATAAAACAGACTTAAAAGTATTTATATAGTCATATTTGTAAGGATATTTGTACTTACCCGCACCCACACCAAAGTATGTGGGGCTGACAACTAGAAACAACCTAGAACTAATGAATCTGGTTGGTAAGAATTGTGTTCACATCAAAAACCTGTCTTTAAATGTATACAACAGAGGTCTAAATAACTGATGGGAAAAATAGAGTTAGCTATTGTGGTCTACCTAAACATCCTTCTCATGTTTATTCATTTTTAGTGTAAGCAATTTGATTATGTTGAGTACAAATTAATTAAAGCTGAATAATAGGTATAAGATAGATGGAGTTGGTAGCTGGTATTCAAAATGAAGATTTAACCGCAGAATCACTATTGGCCTTGCCAATCCCACATTTCTAGCACTTACGCAAGAAATGATTACTGTTTTTTTCCTTTATGGCAATGTTAACTTTGTTTTTGCTAGTCTACTTTTTATTTTTAGAAGAATCACTTGGTTTTTCTTTTTTTGTGACAGGTATCTTCACACGAGGACAGCTGGGCCTGACAGACATCATATTCCAGTACATTCACTGCGATGAAATCTATGAGGCAATAAACATCTTGAGCAGTATGAACTGGGACACTCTGGGCCACCAGTGCTTTATCAGCATGAGTGCCATTGTAAACCATCTTCTTAGACAAAAACTCACTCCAGAGAGAGAAGGTCAGACATGAAATATATTTCATAAATGGATTTTGTATATATATGAAGTACATTTAATTGAGTCAGGTATCTTTTGAGGATTTTTTGAGTTATGTTATTGGAGACTGAAAGACAAAAATGTTAATGCCCTATTAAAACTGACAAGATCAGATACCAAATAATTATATGGTACTTTACTGTATAATATTTGTCAACATAAAGAGTAACGTTTTTGTATATACTTATGTTGGAACTCACAATGCAGTCATTGTACCTTTTGGTCTAAGTTCATGTGTGGAATATGCTCAAATTTCAAACTTTAATCAAGAATTTCATGTACTCTTGGGGTGTGTGGGTGGCTCAGTTGGTAGACTATATGACTTGATTTCAGCTCAGGTCATGATCCCAGGGTGGTGAGATGGAGCCTGGCATTGGGCTCTGCGCTGAGCACAGAGTGTCCTTGTCCCTCTCTCTCCCCCTCCACCCCTCCCCCTGCACCTACATATGCATTCACTCTCTCAAATAAATAAATACATCTTTAAAAAAAAAAAAGAATTACATGTATTCTCTAGTGTCTGGTAGACAAAGGGCCCCAAACAAAAGTCCTTATTCTTCCTTCACTTTAGCTGTAAATATTTTTCTCTCCCACCCCAGTCTTTTGTCCAGAAAATAGTCCTTACCACTGGTTGTGTTTGAGAGTGAGTGAGAGAGAGAGATTGAAAATTGTCGGGGCGCCTGTGTGGCTCAGTGGGTTAAGCCTCTGCTTTCGGCTCAGGTCATGATCTCAAGGTCCTGGGATCGAGTCCTGCATCGGGCTCTCTGCTCCGCAGGGAGCCTGCTTCCCCCCTCCCTCTGCCTGCCTCTCTGCCTACTTGTGATCTCTCTCTCTGTCTTGGTCAAATAAATAAATAAATAATCTTTAAAAAAAAAGAAAAGAAAAGAAAATTGTAGCTCAGGCTACAATTCCTTGTTTTCATTCTAACTGGTAGTTCTGATACTCCTTTGCCTGCTTGGATTGCTCTACTTTCAAAACCTTAGTAAATAATTCTGCCCATAGTATCTCAGATAAGACACTGTTTTCTCTCTCTCTCTCTCTCTCTCTCTCTCTCTTTAAAGTAAGCTGTAGCCCAACATGGCACTTGAATTCACAACCCTGTGATCAATAGTTGCATGCTCTACCAACTGGAGCCAGCCAGACACCCCTTAGATAGGATACTGTTTTTAAAAAAAAGGGGGGGAGATAATGTGCCACATACAATAATGAAATTTATTTTCATATTTGCCAATTATCCAGTATGTGTTATTTTTATTATAAGTTATTTACTTAATGTAAAATGCAGCTTAGTGTTCTCGCACTTCTATCTTTATTTCAAATCTTTCCCGGAAGCATTGACATTAATGATGAGAAGTCCTAACCAATGAGAATCTGTCCCTAGGTAATTTATAAGATAGAAAAAACAGGAAATATGTCAAAAGGTCTTCACTGGAGAGCTTTTTTCCCTGCTGTTTTCTTTGAATGTTTATAGATTTTCTTATTCCATTTTATTACATTTCCAAAGTAAACATGGTGTTTAGATAAAATTCTATACATAACCTTCATTATAGTAATTTTAGAGGGCATGTTCCTTCAGGAAGTTCACATCATGGGACTTGTCCCAACTCACAGGAAATCCACAATAAATACTTAATGTTAATTGAATGTGCTTTTTGGAGGTAGTTCAATCCATCTATGGAGGGTCCAGTATTTCTACAATGAGAAAATGCCTAACACCAATAGTGCTTGGCCTACTGTAGGTACTCAATGAATATTAGTTAAAAAATAAAAAGGAAAGTATAACTTCAGTATGTTAGGTATTACTCTAATATGTCTGCCTACAGAGTTATCTCAAGTACTTATATTGGTACACTCTCAAGATTAGGTACATAGTAGAAAAAAAAAAGGTAGAGTCCATAAAGAAAGCCTGTTATGGTATACACAATCTGTACAAGAGATCCTAAATTTACAGTTGGAAAATTATAGAGAAAATAAAATACTGACTGTCACTCAGGACACTGAGAAATTGCTAGCACCTTGGTGAATTTGTGTTGTAAGAAAGACTATTAGGGAATTCACAAATGGGCATTATCAGATTTTTGCTTTAATAACAAATAATTTCAAGGAACTGTTTTTTGGGAAGGTAGAGAAATTAAAAGTTTGTATAATACTAGGCTATTAAAACACTTGCATGATGCTGGATTATCAGAATATGTACATTTTAAGTAGATATATGCATTATTCCCTAAGTAAACTGTAAAATACATTTCTAAAACATTTAGAATTCTTCTCTATTGAGATTTATTCTATCTGAATCTAACAAATTTGACATGGTAATTTGTTTTCCTTTTATTAGTGGAACCCAGTGAGCTCTTTTATTTGTAGCTATGTTGTGGTTATCTTTGAGATCTTCATTTCTGCCTTAAACATCAAGCTGGGCTATCTAATGAATCTGTAACTGTGCTGGGAATTATGAGTATTCCATGTAGGCTTGAACATTTCAGAAGTACATGCTGTCAGGAAAACAAGCAATGGCAAGAGGATCTGGCTTGTTTTCACAATAGCATTGCTGTATTCAATTTTAATCTAAATTGACTGCTGCTTTGAAAGAAAATAGCCCTGAAGTTCATCTTACTTTACTTGTCTAGATTTGAGATTTAAAAAAAAAAATTGCTAACAGCTTAGTCAAGTCCATAGCAATTACTCTGATGAGGTTTTTAATACTTTCAAACCCCAATATGCCTAAAACTAAGGAGTTTTGCTAAATAAGAAATTGTTTGTTCAATCTAGCTCTAGTAGCATAAAAATCAATGGAGTCTTACTGTGAACTGTAGTGTTCTCATACAACTCTCACCATTACTGTAATTATATAACTTCTGGATATTTCTGGGCGAAAACACAACCCCAAAGGCATGGCTTGGTAAAATTATGAAGTAGGCAGAATGTGCCTTTTTCTCCCAATCTTTAGCCCTCTGGTTTATCAAAAGTTGCTCTCCAATCCCTTTTTTCTAGAAAGGTGTCAGTTGACCAAGAGCGGATTAGCATGTCATCCCTCCCAGGGGTATTAGATTTCACACTTGGACAAAACCAACAATCTTTTTTTTAGGATGAGATTTAGGGAGAGTACGGGGACTTTCACTGTTTCTTTAAAATTGTCTTAGAAAGATAGTATTACTCCAATAGGGCTATTTTCATTTGTATTATTTTTAAAACACTTCTAATACTTATTTCAATTCCCAGTGCAAAAAAGTTCGTTTTCTCCTTTCAGTTAAAGAGAGTAAATGTTGAGCACACTGTGAGTTGATTTTACTGGAAATACTAGTTCAAACTGTGTTACTTTGATGAGTCACTGTTTTAATTATCCATTTGTGGTGAGAGGTTGGTTCATTATGGATTTCTTCAGTTTTGACAGCTTTTTGTTGCTCAGAGTCATTGTCAGCTTTGCCTCAAGTGAAAGTTTATACACAGGTTTGTTTTTGTACCAGCTGTCATATTTTAATTTCATCTTTCCTGCAACAAGCTCACATTTCATCCAAGTTTGCAAAACCTGACTGACTGCAAACATGAGTATTCTGTTGTAATTGAAGGAGTTTCATTTGTTTTAGTGCTGCTATGTTTGAATTCCACAGCACAGCTTGAGGCAAGCCTTGGAACCTTTTATGCTCCAACAAGACCACTCCTGGATACAACTATATTGAAATATAGAGACGAAATCAGCAAATATGCAAGAAGATTCTTTCATCACTTGCTCAGGTGAACAATATCTTGGAATTGATGAGTATCAGACTAATTACCTATTTAATGAGCCATTTTCTTTAATTAGAATATTCCATGATATGGCTGTTTTCTAATAGTCTATTTCCTAAGAAAAAAACAAATCTTCTCTTGATATCTTTTATTTAATTTTTTCTTGTTTTCCTTTTAAGGAATATATTTGAATATTGTTTAGGGCTTTTATATCATCAGTACATTTGAATATAACTTCCCCTTTAATATGAAAGCAAATGATACTAATTATGTAAAGTCAATTTTTAGGAGGTAAAGTCAGTTTTAAAATATTAACTTAATAGTGCTCTTAACACTAGAGAAGTATTTTAGTTTTAAGTGAAACAAAATATAAAGGTGCTATAAAGCTCTGAGACAGTCATTGGTTTGCTTTACTTTCAGAATAACTGTAGAAAGATTGTCCATTGTCCTCTCATATAATGTGGCAAGTTCCTAGTTCCACTATGCCTCATTTTCTCTACTTTAAATGGGTATAATACATTTCTTTAACCTTAGGGATTGTATGAAAAATTAGATAATAAAGTCAAGAAATCACTCTGAGAAAAAGACTATAGAAGTTGAAGGACAGGGCGCCTGGGTGGCTCAGTGGGTTAAGCCTCTGCCTTCGGCTCAGGTCATGATCTCAGGGTTCTGGGATCGAGGCCCGCATCGGGCTCCCTGCTCAATGGGGAGCCTGCTTCCTTCTCTCTGCCTGCCTCTCCACCTACTTGTGATCTCTCTCTCTTTCTCTCTGTCAAATAAAATAAATAAAATAAAATAAAATAAAATAAAATAAAATAAAATAATAAAATAAAATAAAATAAAAAATAAAATGAAATGAAGTTGAAGGGCAAGTACATGTAGCACATTCCATATACATAAAGTTCAAAAAGTGGATGGATGATGAATTGATGGATATAGATAGATGATAGCTAGATAGTTTAGGGACACATATAAATGTGCCAATGCTATAAATAAAAGCAAAGAAGTGATTAGCACAAAATTTGGGACAGTGTAGAGTGGGTTAAGAGAAATATGATAGGAATAGGGACATGGGAGCCTCCAAGTATTAGTAATGTTTCTTTTTTTTTTTAACATGAGTGGGATATATAACAGCATCCATTAAAATTATTATTCTTTGAATATATATGTTGTATACTTTTATATATGATGTACTTTATAACAGGAAGTAATAGAATTATCAACTTCATGTACCAAAAGGAAATATTACATCGAGTTGAATATGGAGTTTTGATTTTATTTTAATCTTTTATAGTTCTTTTTAACTCTTTCAGGCAATTTCATCTATAGTCTCTCCTTTTTTTCTCAGAACAACCCTGTAAGAGGGTATTATCATTTGACAAATAAATAAACTATTTATTAAGTGGCACTTTAATCTCTAACCAATAGGGAAGCATTTGGAAAAGTTTTTTTAAAAGCTGAGAAATGTTAATATATTGCTTGAATTACAATCTATGACTGAATCTTGCTTTTTCATCTGAGTGACTTTAACATATTTCAGGAGATTCTTCATCCTGAATGAAGCAGTCTTCTACATGAGAACATATGCCAAAAATATTGGGTCTGACGTCACATTTATTTGGACATGGGGCTTTGTTCTTTTCTCTGACTATATTTTGTTTTCCTTGTTTCTGGAGAAAACTATGAATTTAGCTCCTCCCTGTAGAACCCAAAAGATTAATTTGAATGAAACAGATGTTTTGAAAGCATATTCTTGGTAGCCTCACTATGTCTAGCTTCTCTGACTTTATCCAATGATTTAGTTGTGCATGAGCCTTGCATTTCATAATGCTGGGCCCTAGGATGCTCGTATCCTGCTGATGTTCACACATTCTACTGCAATTTTTTGTTTATTGATTTTTCCTCAAATGCAGTATTCTAATTATTTTTTGGATGTATTTTGATGAGGTGGCTATTTTAATGTATCTTGATGAGGTGACTATTATTATTGTTGTCATTATTATTAGACTCTAGCTTTTCTGTGTAGTTATACCTGGAATTGAATGTTTTTCCTTGGGTATACTACGTTTTTCACATTTTCTTTTTTGCGTGCTCTGTAATTATTTCAGTTATAATGAGTGTTTATTAGTTCCTTTGACAGTAGGCTATGTATGACATTATGAGAAAAGAAGAGTAAGTTTAGAAGAAATTAAATGAAATAGCTTAAATTGGAATTAATTTTTTTGTTTAATCTGCTGCCAAGAAGTTCTCCTACTTAGGGGAAAAAGGCCAAATACTTTTTTGTATTTGCAGAGTGCTGGAATTGCATTACAACCTGTGCCTTGTCTAACCAGTGTATTAATACTCTTAAAAAAGTTATTAGAGGGGCACCTGGGTGGCTCAGTGTGTTAAAGCCTCTGCCTTCAGCTCAGGTCATGCTCTCAGGGTCCTGGGATGGAGCCCCGCATCGGGCTCTCTGCTCAGCAGGGAGCCTGCTTCCTCCTCTCTCTCTGCCTGCCTCTCTGCCTACCTGTGATCTCTGTCTCTCTGTCAAATTTTAAAAAAATCTTAAAAAAAAAGTTATTAGATAATGGAATAAGTCCTCAACAGTAAAGACCGTCATAAAGAATTTTAAATTAAAGATGAAGAAAAGGAGCACCATGCAGAGAGGAGATGTACCTAAGGTTACTAACTGGTAAAGCTGAGGACTGAGATTGCTTGAGTCCAGATTAGGCTCTTTAGATAAGGAATAAAATATTACACTGATTTTAATTTCATACAGCATATAAAATGTGAGATCACAGTATGAATTTGTTATAATTGACAATTATCTATGTGGGTTATTAAAATATTTTTGCATATAATTTTGTTTTTATCTTAACATTAGAGGAAGACTATGGATCTTTTTATCTTTTAGCAAGTTGAAAAATTATCTTGACAGCCTTCCTCCAAATCCAAAGAAATCTAAACTTTAAAAGTTATTTCTCATGTCCTTTCTTAACAACTTTTTATATGTGTTCAAAGTGATAAGTTTTCATAAAGAAATGCTTCCTGTAAATGTAAATCATTGCTCCCAACATTGAAGATAGAAAGCGGGTGTACAATATTGATATATATGATAGCTAAATAAAATGTTTACTATAGTAAAATTTTAAATAGATGATGTAGTCTAATTCATAAAATCACTAAGCTGGACACTTATCTATAGAAGGTGTCTAGAAAAAAATTCAGTGTGTTTTCCTTTACTCTCATATTCACACTTCTGACACCAGGTAGGTGGGAGGTTTTTTCCCCACACTGACCAATTCTCTGACACGGGCGAGGTGTCCTACAATTCAATTCAATTCTGACACTAACCAGAGTAAGCACAGACCCCCACATGTAAATGGATCAGTCCCACAGTAGTGTCCCTACATCAGCTGCCATTTGCAAGTAATAAGTCCCCAGGTTACCCACAACTTCTGTCCAACTTGGCTACCAATTAGAGTTTCCTGCCACCCCTTATTCAGGTTCAAAGAATCCAGGAGAGCAGTTTACTTACTATTGCTGGTATTTTAAAGGGTATTTTAAAGGATTCAAGTGAACAGACAGATGAAGAGATGCATAGAGCAAGTTATATGGGAAAGGATATAAAGCCTCACTTCCTTTCCAGGAATGAGCACCCTCCCAGCACCTCTTCATGTTCACCAAGTTTGGAAGCTCTTTCATCCCAGTCCTTTTGGATATTTATGCAGGCTTCATTACATGAGCATGATTGATTAAATAATTGGCCATTGGTGTTAAATCAACCTCCAACCCGTCTCCCCAGCCCCAGATCTGGTGGTGGGGCTGAAATTTCCAATCCTCTAATCAAGTGCTTGGTTCCACTGACAACCAGCCCCCAGCCTGGGGACATTCAGTCTTCTCTGTAATATAAACTCAAGTGTGGCTGAAAGGGGCTTGTTACGAATAACAAAAGATTCTCCTTTCAGTTAGGAAATTCCAAGGATTTTAGGAAATCTGTGCTAGGAATCGTACAAAGACCAAATATGTATTTCTTATTATAGATCGCAATATTACAAAAGGCAAATTCAGCTGCCTAAGCTAAGTTCAGAAGTTGGTTGTTTACTTCTTTGTCCTCAGAAATTGAATAGTCCTCCAGAACTACTGAATAGGAAAGTGTTAAAAAGGAAGAGCTTTTCATTATAAATAAATAGAAAGTATAATAGGAACTCCTAGATACTGATGAAATAAAAGGGTAAACATTTCAAATGAATGTGCCACATATGAAGCTTATTTTACCAACATGGAAATATATTATAAAGGATTAAAATTAATTTATTCTACTGTTTCCCCTCTTAACTATAAGACTACTATTTTCTGACTCAAATGGTATTAGGTGATTATGGCACAGAGTCATGCTTTTCAGTTCTTATAAAATAGTAAGCAAAATGTTGGGAAAGGGGGCTTTATGGCCTAGAAATAAAAATATTATGTTTGAAATATTTGAGGCAGAATTTATTGATGTCTGCATTTTCTTTTGCACTGCAACAAGTAAGATGAATTGATAGAGAGATGGAGGGATAAGTGATAAAACAATATTGTAAAATGATGATAGAATCTAGGTGGTAAATATATTCTTTCAACTTTTCTGGATGTTTGAAAATTTGTATAATAAGGTGTTGGAGGGAAATACACATTATGTTAGAGTCAATATTTATACTTAGAATTCAGGAAAAAAAGAGTAGTGTCTTGGAAAGTATTCTTAGCTTTCAAAATGGTCCTTAACTTATGTGATAAATATATATGATAGACAAAAAAGAATCATTTGTGACTAAAAAATTTGTTAAACAATTTGATTTCTAAATGGCTTTTTCAGTTACACTTTTCCCTGATGGAGCATACACAGTAAGTAAAAACATTATATGAAATCAATTCAAAGAATATGAATACCAAAACAGTTACCTAAGAATATTTTGGGAACAAGACAGAATATTTGCAGAGAAAAACTTCCTGGTCAGATCATCTAAAAATGCTGGATAGTATATTTAAAATATTTGCTTGAAGCAAGGTTGAGCTGGCTGGAAACGAAGGGAAACACTCAGAGGTTGAAATGACAAGGATGCTTGATTCCACAGGAGTAAGCAAACTCAAAGTTTGCCTTGAGGGCATATGCTGGCACCTGGCAGGGAATAACTTGGTTTACAAAGGCAGTATACTTAGAGTGTAGGAGACAAAGCCTAGTGCTCAAGAAGAGTGGGAGATGGGATCCAAGATCCTCACATCAGTCTAGTACCATTGAAGGGTAGCATCTTCTCTGAACTACAAGGGAGGAAGGTATGAACAGCAAGAAGGAATGGTGGGCCAAAAAGAATATTAAACTTGTGGGAACACAAAAATCAATAGTATGAAACAAATACCCATATCTAATTCAAGGGGTAAAAGTTAAAATCCTGGACAGTAACAATAAAAAAAATGAAATAATAATAATAATAATTAGGTGATAGGGGAATTTTTTTAGAAAAACAAATGAAGTTAAAGCATTCTATGGTCTTTATACTTTTCAAGAGGAAGATAAAGATACTGATTAATACTAGATTTTATTAAGTAAAATACACATGGTAGAATTTCTAGGGCAATCACTAAAAAAAATCAATATAGAGTACATAATTTTCAAACAAATATAGTGAAAATGTTGGATGAGAAAAAAATTCATCCCAAAAGAAGGCAAGAATCGGGGGAGGGTGCAGCATATAGGGGAAAAAACATTAAAAAAAAAAAAAAAGAAAAAGAAAACAGAAAACACAAAATGAAGTGGTAGAAATTAATTTTAAAAATCAATAATCATCATGTAAGTGATCTAAATTTTTCATTTGCAAAGATTGTTGAAACATTTTTCTTGTAAGTTTTTACAAGAGACATATAAAACAAACAAGTTTAAAAACTAAAGAATGGGAAAAAGTGTACTAGGTATAGCCAAAGAAGAACTAGAGATGTTATAGAAATAGTCTTTAGAGCAAAATTATTGGTAGGGATTACTAGAGATCAATATCGGCAGAAAAATCGATTCATTAGGAAGATAAACCTAAATGTGTAAAACATAGCTTAAATACACATGAAATAAATTGATAAATCCACTAACACAGTTGGAGATTTTAATTCATGTGATTATTATTGATATATTAAGCAATAAAATATCAGTAAGGAAATATATTGATATATTGATATATTAAGCAAATAAAATATCAGGAAATATAAGATTAGAACGATATAATGAAAAGCTTTATTTAATGGACATGTATAGGGTACTATATACAACATTGGAGACTATACTTTTTTCATGAACAAACAAAAACATTTTTGAAATTGACCATGTCTTAGGCCATAAATCCTTGAAAATTTCAAAGGATTAATTACTTGTCTTTATTCAGTAATTAATTACTGAGTGCCACATGCCAGCACTATTGTTAGAACTAGGACTATAACAAAGAACAAAACAGACACACATACAAAAATCTATGGCATCACAAAGTTTACATTATAGTAAAAGAAACAATATGTAAATAAGTAGGTAAAATATATGGTATATTAGATAATGATGTGTTCCACAAAGATGAACTAAACAGGGATAGTGGTTAGGGAAATACTGAATGGTGGAGTGAGTGGATTGTAGTTTTAAGTAAAGTTGTCAAGGAAGGCCTCATTAAGAAGGTGAACCATGAGTTAAATCCCAGCAATTTCACTGGAGCAGCGAACAGAATGGCAGAATAATAGGAGAATGGGTCAGAAAGGTATCAGGTGGCTTGGTAATACAGTACTTTACTGCCTATCATAAGAGGTTGAGATTTTTCTCTTGAATAGTAGGGGAAGTCAGTAGATGACTTGGAATCAACTAGTGAATAAATCACTCAGATGTTATGTCAAGAATAGACTCTTGAAGGATGAGGGTATTTGGGAGTCTACTGCAGTAACTGAGTGAGAAATAGTGACCATTCAGAGCAGGTTGGCAGCAAAAGAGATGAGGACAGGATGGTTATATTTTGGATATATTGAAGGTTTTGCTGACAGCATTTGCTGATAGACTCTGAAGAATATGATAGAAAGAGAAGTCAAAGATGACATCAAGTATTTGGACTAGAGCTACTGGAAAAAACGGAGTTGCCATTGACAAGACTGGTAAGACCACAGAAAGAACAGGTGTGTGGGAAAATGACCTGAGATTAGTTTTGGACATGCTGAGTTTGAGTGAGGAATTCAGAGATGAGTTCTGAAGCAGAGTTATAAAGGGAAATACATAGCCTTAACTGTTTATGATGGAAAAGAACAAAGACTCAAAGAGCTATGCAATTTAAGAAATTTTAAAAATATCAGTAAAATATACTCAAAGTAGAAAAGGAAATAATAAAAGTTCAGAAATTAAAGTAACAAAAAAGGCAGTAAGAGGATTAATAAAGGGCACCTGGGTGGCTCAGTGGGTTAAAGCCTCTGCCTTTGGCTCAGGTCATGATCTCAGGGTCCTGGGATCAAGGTCCACATCGGGCTCCCTGCTCAGTAGGGAGCCTGCTTCCTCCTCTCTCTCTGCCTGCCTCTCTGCCTACTTGTGATCTGATCTCTCCCTCTGTGTCAAATAAGTAAATAAAATCTTAAAAAAAAAAGGATTAATAAAGCTAAGCATTTGTTTTTGACAAGATTAGTAAAATAGAAAAGTAGTAAACAGTATTAGGGATATAAAGGGGGCCTAATGATAGACATTTTAAATGTTGGATTTTAAATATTGAAATAATCCTATTTACTATGAACAACTTAATTACAAAAAACTTGAAAAATTAGATGATAGGGAAATTTTTTTAGAAAAATAAAAGTAACCAAAACTAACTAAAAAAGAAATAAAAGATCTGAATAGCTCTATAACCTCTAAAAAATTAAATTAGTAATTAACATTTTTCCCATGAGATAAGCTACAGTCCCAAGATATATGTATATATTTTTAAGATTTTATTTATTTATTTAACAGAGAGAGAGAGAGAGAGAGAGAGAGAGAGAGAGAGACATCAAGAGAGGGAATACAAGAAGGGAGAGTGAAAGGGAGAAGCAGGTTTCCCTCTGAGTGGGGATTCGGGTGGGGGCTCGATCCCAGAACCCTGGGATTATGACCTGAGCAGAAGGCAGACGCTTAATGACTGAGCCACCCAGGCGACCCTCCAAGATACTTTTAACAAGTGAAGTTCCATCACTCTACTCAAACAATTTTTTTCTTCATTGTTTTCCTTTTAGTCCTTTTTTCAAATGCCTATTTATTTACATAGTTGTAATTATTGAGTACATGAAATTTTAAAGAAAAGAATCCCAAGAGGGTTGATTCCAAGAGACTTTTACTTGGGCATTCCAAGAGACTTTTACTCTCTTTGATATGGTACTCAGATTTAAAAGATTTATTGTGGCCTTTAGAAAGTGGCCCACATACATGTGAACAAACCTCTTTTTTTTTTTTTAAGAAAAAAGATGAAAGAACAAAAAGAAAGGGAAAATAAGCAGAAGGGAACAACAGTAAAACCTCAAGCCCTTTAACTAAAAGCACCTAGAAAGATGTGCTTTTATACACGAAGGAGCCGGTTTTCATGTGGGCCCAGTTAGGGCTGGTTGGGAAGGAAAATTTTGGTTATGGGGGTACTTCGGATTTCTGCCAAGGGGTGAGGGGCCTCTACCATAATGACAATTTGAAAAAATCAGTAAACTAGGATACCAAGCAAAATTAGCAGAGTACAGGTAAAAATAAATTGAAGGCCATTTCATGAACAAATTTTATATACTTGGCTCTTCTTTAAGGTTCCCCTTTTGTAGTTAGTCAGGGGTATGGCCCAAACAGTCAAACTGCATTGCCTTTGGCATTCTGACATTCCTTACAGCATTACTTCTCTGTATGTAACTACACCAATGAAGTAAGTCCTTAGATTTTGTTTATGTTGCTCACATTCTCTCTCAGATATTGTTTCTAAAAATCAAAAGGGGTAGAGGCGCCTGGGTGGCTCAGTGGGTTAAAGCCTCTGCCTTCGGCTCAGGTCATGATCCCAGGGTCCTGGGATCTAGCCTGAGTCCGAGTCTGGCTCTCTGATCGGCAGGGAGCCTGCTTTCTCCTCTCTCTCTGCCTGCCTCTCTGCCTACTTGTGATCTCTCTCTCTGTGTCAAATAAATAAATAAAAATCTTTAAAAAGTAAGAAAGCTGCATTGTTAAAGAAAACCATGATTCTTTGGAAAGCTATAATAACCATTCTGTTTTACTAGAATTACTGTAATGGCCTTGGGAACTCTCTTTTGTCCAGTGTGAGAGAAATACACTAGATTCGTTGTAGGGATCGAGCTAAGAGTGGGGATGGTTTGCATATTAGGCATCACATTGAACAGATGAATCTTAAGACTTTTCTTAGTCATTAGTCATTAGTTATCTTTTCATCTGTGATGTACAATATTTGTTTTCCACCAAAATTCCAGTTGTCTTTTCAGAACTGTTTGCCACTCTCAGTTTCTCTTGCATTCAACTCCCCACTGTTTTCTCCGGTACTCCTATTCAATGAATGATATTCTAGGACCTAGGTAAAAGGCCATGTTTATGAGTGAGTGAATTGTGCCTGCAAAACTGACATTTTTTTTTAAGAGAGAGAGAGAGAGAGAGAGAGAGTAGAGTGGGAGGGGCAGAGGGAGAGGGAAAATCTTAAGCACAAGCTTGACTTGGGGTTTGATCTCATGACTCTAAGATCATGACCTGAGCCAAAAGAAGAGTTGGATGTTCAACCAAGTCATCCAAGAGCCCCCTGATCAAGGCAGTTGTTGACTTCAAACCCTAGACTGGCCCCGGCTGATGGCCTCCTCACACTTCTTGTTATGAAGTCTTAGTCTCTTTCATTTGGCAGGGATTAAAAGACACTAGGACCTGTTCACATTCCCTCTATTAAATGAATGACCTTTAGGTACCTTTGAGTATACCACCTAGCAGCAATTGGTATGTGCTAGAGATGACTATGGACACTTCTATTACAAAGTTACAGTATTAAAGCTAAAGGATGAAGATAGCCTTTACCAACGTGGTAAAAAGATGTCTTACTATATAGTGAAGGCCATGCATGGTATGTGCAAATTGTAGTGAGTAAGAGAGAGATGATGATTCGTAGCTATTGACACTCATGAATGCTTTGTAAAGTCTAGGAGAAATTCTGGTTTGTTAGATAGTCTACCTTGTTGAGGTCTGAAAGGAAACATGCAGAGAAAATACAACCAATGGTTTATTAGGCAGATGTTATTACATTTGCAGATCTCATAAGACCATGACATAGAATGTATGAACATTATTAAGTAAATTTCAGAATATGTCTACCTTTATATAAAATATATTTGCTTCCTTTGTGTTTGATAAAGTGTAGTCACAACCTTAATAATTTTCATCCTTTTATTGTATATTTAAACTTCACAAAACTCAAAAAACTATGAACAGATGATGTAACTTTATTTCTGATTATAGCAAGTACTCTCACCCATCTGTCTCTTTCTGGAGGAAACAAGATAAGTACCATTCTGTTCTTAGTTTTTGAATTCTCCCCTCTTCCTGTTCCTTTCCTACTGATAACCATGTTCAAATAATAAAATAATATTCAGCTTGCTATATACCTGATCCTTATTAACTATCTCATTACATTTGCTATAAAGAGACACATAAGTTTTTTGTCATTACCTGGAGAACTGAGAAGTGTCTGTCTAAATTTTAGGGAGGTAACAAATATTAGCTTTCCTTGGAAAGCTAACATGTGACCCTCAGCAGTGTTGAAGTGGTTGGAAAAGAGACATTACTTTGGAAAAATCTTTAATAAGCACTCTGATCACATGTCGTTACTACTATGCAAGGATATATATTTGTCCTTAGTTCTTAGGTTTTATAAATAAATGTTGTTTAACCCTAAAGCCCTTCCATTAATTAAGCTTTTCCTGATCCAGAGGACTGTGCTTTGTCAATATAGTTTTTTTAGAGCACTAAGCTACATTTTTCCCAAAATAAAAATAGCTTTCTGACTGTAGAATATATAACTTTTTTTACACTATAATACCATTGCACTCTTGGCATGTCAATAAATATAGATTCACATCTTGCCATATAAGGATGCACCACCATAATTGATTCAACCTATCTATGGACATGGATTATTTGCAATGTTTTGCTACTATAAACAGTGCTATAATAAGCATCATATTCATATATTGTGTGTGTATATATACACATATATGTGTATAGGTATATCACATATACCTATACACACACACCTTTGTGCATTTATCTGATTATTTCCTAAGAATGAATTCCTAATAGTGGAATTACTGAGTCAGAAGTTATTCTTAATATAGCCAAATATTTCCCTCACCTTTTGGTGAAATTACTTATAATACCCACTGTTGAAAAATCAGTATCTTAAAATATTGACAATTAAAGGGGTAGAATTTGGCATCTTTCTGCTTTTATTTTTTATGTATTCTTTCTATTAATGTTCTTTTTAGTAATAAATATTTTTAAAGCAGTTTAGAGCAGTCAGGTTCACATGAACATTGATAGGAAAGTATAGAGATTTCTTATATACCCTCTGTCCTCATCTGCTCTAATATTCTTTTTTTACTGATGGTGATTGCATACATTTCATATATATATATATATATATATATATATATATAGTCACATAATACAAATAGCTCATATGTATATGTATATGTATACATATACATTCATATATATATGAGCTATTTATATTATGCGAATCACTATTATTTAAGGTGTGCTAGTTAAAGCTGAAGGCTTTATAAACATGATCAGACTCAATCCTCACATATTAGCCTCTGTTTTGTATTTTAGTCATTCTGAAAGGTATGTAGTGAGATCTCAGTGTTGCTTTAGTTTCCATTGTCCTAATGGATGATGTTGAATATCTTTTCATACAATTGTTTGCCATTAGGAGATTGTCTTTAATGAAATGTCTCAATATCTTTTGCCCATTTTCTTTTCATGTTCTTCTCTTGTTTCTTTCTTTTCTTTCTTTTCATGTTTCTTTTCATGTTATGTTTTGAGAGTTCTTTACATGTTTTGATACTTACCCTTTGTCACATCTGTGTTTGTAAATATCTTCTCTCAGTTTGTAACTTACCATTCCATTCTTTTAATAGAGTATTCAGCAGGATAAAAATTTTCAATTGTGATAAAGTCCAGTAGATCAATTTTTCCTCTTATGAATAGTGCTTTTGGCATCAAATGTCTTTGCCTAACCTTATATACCAAAGACTTTCCCTTATGTTTCTTTTTTTTAAGGTTTTTTTGTTGTTTTGTTTTGTTTTGTTTTGTTTTTTTGGACAAAGAGATCACAAGTACTCAGAGAGACAGGCAGAGAGAGAGGAGGAAGCAGGCTGCCTGCTCAGTAGGGAGCCCTATGTAGGATTCAATCCTAGGACCCTGAAATCAAGACCTGAGCCGAAGGCAGATGCTTAACCAGCTGAGACACCCAGGCACCCCTTATGTTTATTTTCCAAAAATTGTATACTTTTATATTTTACAAATAAGAATATAATTCATTTTGGGCAATTTTTACATTAGTGTGAGATTTGGGTTGAGGCTTTTTTGGGTTTTATTTTATTTTATTATTTTTTATACCCATTTGTTCTTGCACCATTTTTTAAAATTATTATTATTTGCCCCAGGGGTACAGGTCTCTGAATCATCAGGCTTACATCTTTCACAGCATTCACCAAAACACAAACCCTCCCCAATGTCCATAACCCATCCACCCTATCCCTATCCTCCCAACCCCAGTAACCTNCCCTATCCCTACCCTCCCACCCCCCAGTAACCCTCAGTTTGTTTTATGAGATTAGAAGTCTCTTATGGTTTGTCTCCTTCCCCATCCCATCTTGTTTCATTATTTTTCCCTCCCTACCCCCCACAACCCCCCACTCTGCCCTGCAAGTTCCTCATATCAGAGAGATCATATGATAATTGTCTTTCTCTGACTGACTTATTTCGCTCAGCATAATACCCTCTAGTTCCATTTATATCATTGCAAACGGCAAGATTTCGTTTCTTTTGATAGCTGCATAGTATTCCATTGTATATATATACCACATCTTCTTTATCCATTCATCTGTTGATGGACATCTAGGTTCTTTCCATAGTTTGGCTATTGTGGACATTGCTGCTATAAACATTTGGGTGCATGTGCCCCTGAGGATCACTACCCTTGTAACTTTAGGGTAAATACCCAGTATTACCCGTGATTGCGGGGTCATAGGGTAGCTCTATTTTCAAGGTTTTGAGGAATCTCCATACTGTTTTCCAGAGTGGCTGCACCAGCTTGTATTCCCACCAACAGCATAGGNTCACGTTTT
>LNAC01000831.1:544591-574697 GCA_002007465.1 Ailurus styani | reverse complement strand
TTTATCTGATATAAGGATTGCCACTCCAGCTTTCTTTTGCTGTCCATTGGCATGGTAAATTGTTTTCCACACCCTCACTTTAAATCTGGAATTGTCTTTGCATGTAAGATGAGTTTCTTGTAGACAGCATATCGATGGCTCTTGTTTTTTTATCCATTCTGATACCCTGTGTCTTTTAGTTGGGGCATTTAGTCCATTTACATTCAGAGTAACTATTGAGAGATATGAATTTAGAGGCATTGTATTGCCTGTAAGGTGACTGTTACTGTATATTGTGTCTCTTCCTTCCTGGTCTATGTTTCTTTTAAGCTGTCTTTGCTTAGAGGACCCCTTTCAATATTTCCTGTAGGGCTGGCTTGGTGTTTGCAAATTCCTTTAATTTTTGTTTGTCCTGGAAGATTTTTATCTCTCCTTCTATTTTCAATGACAGCCTAGCTGGATATTGTATTCTTGGCTGCCCTATATTTCTCATTTAGTGGTCTGCATATATCATGCCAGTTCTTTCTGGCCTCTCTGTGGATAGGTCTGCTGTCAGTCTAATATTTCTACCATTGTGTCTATGTTATAGACCTCTTTTCTGGAGCTGCTTTCAGGATTTTCTCTTTGTCACTAAGACTTGTAAGTTTTACTATTAGATGACGGGGTGTGGACCTATTTTTATTGATTTTAAGGGGGGTTCTCTGTGCCTTCTGGATTTTGATACTTGTTCCCTTCGCCAAATTAGGGAAATTCTGTACTATAATTTGCTCCAATATAGCTTCTGCCTCCCCCCTCTCTCTTCCTCTTCTGGGATCTCAATTATTCTAATATTGTTTCATCTTATGGTATCATTTATCTCTTGAATTCTCCCCATGATCCAGTAGGTGTTTGTCTCTCTTTTCCTCCGCTTCTTTATTCTCTGACATTTTGTCTTCTAAATCACTAGTTCTGTCTTCTACCTCATTTATCCTAGCAGTAAGAGCCTCCATTTTTAATTGCACCTCATTAATAGCTTTTTTGATTTCAGCTTGGTTAGATTTTAGTTCTTTATTTCTCCAGAAAGGATTTTTATTTCTCTAGAGAGGGCTTCTCTATTATCTTCCATGCTTTTTTCAAGCCCAGGCAGCACCTTAAGAATTATCATTCTGAACTCTAGTTCTGTCATATTACTAATGTCCACATTGATTCGGTCCCTAGCCGTAATTACTGCCTCTTGTTCTTTTTTTGTGTGTTGATTTTTTCTGCCTTGTCATTTTATGCAGATAAGAATAGATGGATGAGAGAACAAAATACTAAAGGGTAGCAATGACCCCAGAGAAATATACACTAACCTACTCAGAAGAGACCTGGAAATGGGTAGAAAAGAAAGAGGGAAAAAACAGAAAAACAAAATCAAACAAACAAAAACAAAACAAAAAAATAAATAAGACAAAATCCTATATCTATATTATCTATTTGTTTCTATATCTATCTCTGTCTCTGACTCTATCTCTATCTCTGTCTCTATCTATTAGATTGGTGAATTGAACAGACCCTATATGTATACAAAAAATAAAGGTAAATACAATGAAGGGATAAAATAATGACTATAACAATGAAAGTTAAAAGAGATTAAAAAGTATTGATAAGATATAATAGTTAAAAACGTTAAAATAGGAAAAAGGAAAAAAAATTTTAAAAAAAGAGTAAGAAAAAAATTTCAAAGAATTCAACTTTGAACGACTAAACAATCATGGGGGAAAAGCCATTAATTCTCTGTGTTGCTTTCCCCTAGCTTTGGGGTTCCACAATTCTCAGGCATCTTGAACTTGGCTTTGGCTGGATGTTTTTTTCTGGTCTTCTGGTGGAGGGGCCTGTTGCTGTGAGTCTCAAGTGTCTTTGCCTGAGGTAGAATCGCACCACCCTCGCCAGGGGCCAGGCTAAGTGATCAGCTCGGGGTCGCTTTCAGAGCTTTTGTTCCCTGAACGCTTCCCGTTGGATGACGGTACTGAAAATGGCGGCCTCCCAGTCTCCGATCTGGAGGAGCCGAGAGCTCAGGGCCTCAGTCCTCAGTGCATCCTCAGAGAAAAGCAGTCTGTCCCTCCTGGCTTCCTGGTCTCCGGCGGCTCTCTGAGCTCTCCCGGCCTGTGTCCGAGCATTTCTATCTCTGGGGCACAGCTCTGTTTAGAATCTCCAATCCCAGCAGATTCCTGCAGCCGCTCCCACGCTGCTCCTCCTGGAGGAGGAAGGAGGGGTCTCTCCGGGTCTGCCGCCGGTGGGGTCCCCGCTCACAGAGCAGTGGCCCAACTGTGCTTTGGATCACACCCAAGGTAACCCCAAGCTGAGAGACACCTTCCCAGCTCGGCTCCGTCTCTCCCGCTGGCTTCTCTCTGATACCTGGGAACTTGGTCATGCTCAGACAGCCCTGGTCTTTTTGTGTCCCCGTGGGTCCTGAGACCACACTGTCCCTGTGAGGGCTTCACCCCCTGCTTGGCCTCTGGGGTGACGTCCCTCAGTGAAGCAAACTTCTAACAGTTCCGAGTCTGTGCTCCACTGCTTGCTCACTTGCCGGGAGCCACCCCTCCCCCTGGGTCTATCTTCCCATCGCTTCAGATTCACTTCTCCTCATATCCTACCTTCCGGAAAGTGGTCGATTTTCTGTTCCTAGAATTGCTGCTCTTCTTCTCTTTGATCTCCTGTAGAATTTGCAGGTGTTCAGAATAGTTTGATAGCTATCTGGGTGAATTTCTAGCACCTGATGATAATCGGTCTCCTACTCCTCCGCCATCTTGCCGCTTCTCTTGTACCATTTGTTAAAAGGATTACTGCATTGATTTTGCACCTTTGTCAAAAATCAGTTGGACATATTTGTGTGGGTCTATTTCTGTTTTCTCTATTTTATTCCATTGTTTTATGTATCTGTCCTTCTGTCAATACCATGCAGTCTTGATTACTATAGCTATATGAGTCTTGAAATCAGGTAGACTGATGCCTCTCATTTTCTTCTTTTTCCAAATAGTTCTGTTGTTCTAATTCCTTTGTCTTTCCATATAAATTTTGGAATGGTTTTTTCTGTATCTAAAAAATATCTTGCTTTGAATTTGATAGGAATTGTGCTCAAGTTGTTTATATCAATTTAGGCAGAACTGACACCTTTCGTATGTTTAATTTCCGATCCATAAAGATACTTTGTCTCTCCATTTATTTAGATTTTTTCTTTACTTTTTTTAACTAGTATTTTGTAGGTTCAGCATACAAATCCTTGTACAACTTTTGTTAGATATACATCTTAGTATTTCATATTTTTTTGACTGTCATTAGCATTATATTTTTGGTTTTGTATGTATACGTTCATTGTTATATAGAAATATAATTGATATTTATATCTTGATCTATCCTTGGCATTGCTGAATTCAATTATTAATTTTGGGAGACCTTTTGTAGACATAGACCACCATGTCATCTGCAAATAGGGGCAGATTTCTTTCTTACTTTTTGATAGATAGACCTATTATTTCCCTTCTTTCCTAATGCACTGGCTAGAACTTCCAGCACTATGTTGAAAAAGTGGTGAGAGGGGACATCTTTACCTTGTTCCCAATATTAGGGAAAACATTTTAGAGTTTGGCCATTAAGAACAGTGCACGGTGTAGGTTTTTTAAAGGTGTTCTTTATCAGTTGAGGAAGCCCTTCTCTTTTCCTGTTCCCCCCTGCCTCAGGGTTTTTATCTAAGGTGGTTGTTGGATTTTGCCAAATGCATTCTCTGTATGACTTGATAAGATTATGTGATTCTTCTTCTTTAGCCTGTTATTATGGTAGGTTACATTGATTAAACTTGCCTTGTATCACTTGTATAAACTCCAGGGAGTGGTGCATAAATCTTTTCATATTGTTTTAATCTACTTGTAACATTTTATGAAGAATTTTTTGCATTTAGTGGTGACTGGGTAGCTCATTTGGTTGGGTGTCCAACTCTTGGTTTCAGTTCAGGGCATGATCTCATGGTCCAGGGAAAGAGCCTCACTTTGGGCTCCCCATTTATTGGGGAGTCTACTTGTCTCCCTCTCTCTCTGCCCCTCCCTACTAAGATAAATAAATAATTTTTTAAAAAAAGAATTGTTACATTTATATTCATGAGGGACTACTTTTCTGTAGTTTCTTTTTTTTGGTAATTTTTAAAAAAAATTTTTTTATAAAGAAAAATTTTTAAGTGATCTCTATACTAAGTGTGGGATTTGAACACATGACCCTGAGATGAAGAGTTGAATGTAATACCAACTAAGCCAACCAGGCCGCTCTATGGAAAAGATAATGTAAAATTTCTGTTAATTTTCTAAACACTCTCAAATGAAAAAATCTGGACCTAGAGGTTTCTTTTTTGGTAGTTTAAAAATTATGAATTTGATTTCCTTATAGAGCTATGCAGATTATCTGTTTCATATTGGATCAGTTTTGATAGTTTCTACTTTTTGAAGAATTGGTCTATTTCATCTAAAATATCTAAAATGTCAAATATATATGTGTATTTTTTTTTGTAATATTCCCTTACTTACCTTTGGTTGTCTATAGGGTCTGTAGTGATAATCCCTGTTTTGTTCTTGATACTGGTAATTTGTGTCTTTCTTTCTTTGTTAGTCTTGCTAGAGGTTCATCAATTTTATTGCTCTTTTTAAAGAAACAGCCCTTTGTTTCACTGATTTTTTTTTCAATTTCATTGATTTCCACTCATCTTTATTATTTTTATCCTTCTTTGGGTTTATTTTGTTCTTTTTGAGTTTCTTGAGGTGGAAGCTTAGACTATTTTTCTGTGGGTGATAAATTTAATTTTATTTTATAAAAGTTTATTATCAAAGTATCTTTGATGTACAATATTATATCAGTTTCAGGTATATGACATAGTGATTCAACAATTATATACATTATTTAATGTATATTACTTATTTTACATCACTACAGTAAGTGTAGTCTCCAAGGAAGCTTATTGACTTGACTTTTCCTCTTTTCCAATATGAGCATTTAGTGCTATAAATTTCCCTCTAATTACTGCTTTCACTGTGTCTCACACATTTTGATATGCTGTATTTTCATTTTCATTCAGTTAAATTCTTTTTGTTTATTTTACATTGAGACTTCTTTAGTCTATTGATAATTTAGAAGTGTGTTGTTTATAAGTGGAGATTTTCCATTACTGATTTCTAGTTTGATTCCATTGTTGTCAGAGAACACACTCTATGATTTCACTTCTTTTACATTTGTTAAGGTTTGTCTCATGACCGGGATATCTAGGAAAGAATGTGTACTCTGATGTGTAGGGAAGAATGTTCTGTAACTGTCAACAGATCAAGCTGTTTCATGGTGCTATTGAATTATAACATGACTTTACTGACTTTATGTCTTAGATTCTATCCAATTTGAGTGAGGAGTGTTTAAGTCTCCAACCATAATTGTGATTTCCCTACTTCTCTTTTTTCAGTTTTATCAGTTTTCCTCACATATTTTCAGCTTTGATGCTTGATATATACTCTGTCTTTATGGTGAGATGACTTATCCATTATATAATATCTCTCTGGTAATTTTCTTTGCTCTTAAGTCTTTATCAGATATCAATATAGACACTTCTGCTTTATTTTTATTTGTGTTTGCATAATATTTTTTCCATCCTTAAGTTTTAACCTACCTATATTATTATACTTGAAGTGAGTATCCTAGAGACAACATATAAGTCATGTTTTTATTTTTATGTATGTATGTGTGTGTGTGTCTATGTATTTAAATTTAAGTTTCTTAGCATATAGTGTAGTACTGGTTTCAGGAGTAGAATTTAGTGATTAATCACTTACATATAACACCCAGTGCTCATCCCAACAAGTGCCCCCCTTAATGTCCATCACACGTTAAGCTCATCCCCTGCAAACCTCCCCTCCAGCAGCCCTGTTTGTTCTCTACAGTTAAGAGTCTCTTATAGTTTGCCTCCCTCTCTGTTTTTATCTTATTTTTCCTTACCTTCCCCTATGCTCATCTGTTTTGTTTCTTAAATTCTATATATGAGTGAAATCATATGATATTTGTCTTTCTCTGACTTATATCGCTTAGCATGATATACTCTAGTACCATTCATATAGTTGCAAATGGCAAGATATATATATCTTATACACATCATATAAAACACATCTTTTGTATCCATTCATCAGTCAATAGACATTTGGGCTCTTTCCATAATTGGGTATTGGTGATAGTGCTGCTATAAACACTGGGCTGCATCTGCCCCTTCAAATCATCATTTTTGTATCCTTTAGCTAAATACCCAGTAGTGCAATTGCTGGGTCATAGGGTAGCTCTATTAACTTTTTGAGGAACCTCTATACTATTTCCCAGAGTGACCGCACCAGTTTGCATTCCTACCAGCAGTGGAAAATTGTTTCCCTTTCTTTGCATCCTCACCAACATCGTTTTCTGAGTTGTTTTCTGAGTTATTAATTTTAGCCATTCTGTCTTTTTCTGAGTTGTTACTTTTAGTCATTCTGACCAGTGCAAGGTGGTATCTCATTGTGGGTTTGATTTGTGTTTCCCTGATCCCAAGTGATGTTAAGCACCTTTTTTTCACGTGTCTGTTAGCCATTTGTCTGTCTTCTTTGGAGAAATGTCTGTACATGTCTTCTGCCCATTTCTTAACTGGATTATTTATTTTTGGGGTGTTGATTTTGAGGAGTTCTTCTATTTCAATTATATATATATATAGATATTCTGGATATTAGCCCTTTATCAAATATGTCATTTGCAAGTATCTTCTCCCATTCCATTGCTTGACTTTTAGTTTTGTTGATTGTTTCCTTCACTCTGCAGAAGGTTTTTATCTTGGTAAAGTACCAATAGTTTATTTTTGCTTTTGTTTCCCTTGGCTCAGGAGACATATCTAGGAAGAAGTTGCTACTGATGATATCAAAGAGGTTGCTACCTGTGTTCTGCTGTAGGATTTTGATGACTTCCTGTCTCATATTTAGAGCTTTCATCCATTTTGAGTTTATTTTTGTGTATGGTATAAGGAAGTGGTCCAGTTTCATTCTGCATGTTGTTGTCCACTTTTCCCAATACCATTTGTAAAAGAGACTGTCTTTTTTCCATTGGATATTCTTTGCTGCCTTGTCAAAGATTAGTTGACCATAGCTGAGGGCCCATTTATGGGTTCTCTATTCTGTTCCATTGATCTGTATGTTTTTGTGCCAGTACCATACTGTCTTGCTGGTTACAGCTTTGTAATACAGCTAGAAGTCTGGGATAATGATGCCTCCTGCTTTGCTTCTGTTTTTCAACATTACTTTAGCTCTTTGGGTCTTTTCTGGTTCCATACAAATGTTAGGATTGTTTGTTCTATTTCTGTGAAAAATGCTAGTGTTATTTTGATCAGGGTTGCATTGATGTGTAAATTGCTTTGGGTAATATAGACATTTGAATAGTATTTGTTCTTTTAATCCATGAGCATGGATATTTTTCCATTACTTGTGTCTTCTTCAATTTCTTTCATCAGTGTTTTATATTTTTCAAAATATAGATCTTTTACCTCTTTGGTTAGGTTTATTCCTAGGTATCTTACCATTTTTGGTACAGTTGTAAGTGAGATTGATTCCTTGATTTCTCTTTCTGCTGCTTTATTATTGGTGTATAGAAATGCAACAAATTTCTTTACATTGACTTTATATCCTGTGTCTTTGCTGAATTCATGTATTAGTTCTACCAGCTTTTTGGTTGGAGTCTTTCAGGTTTTCTACTTGGAGTATCATGTCATTTGTGAAGAGTGAAATTTGACTTCTTCCTTGATGATTTGGATGCCTTTCATTTCTTTTTGTTGCCTGTTTGCTGAGGCTCAGACTTCTACTACTGTGTTGAACAGCAGTGGTAAGACTGGACATCCCTATTGAGTTCCTGACCTCAGAGGAAAAGCTCAGTTTTTCCCCATTTAGGATGATATTAGCTGTAGGACTTCCCTATATAGCCTTTATGATGTCGAAGTACTTTCCCTCTATTTCTACTTTGCTTAGGGTTTTTATCGAGAAAGTATGATGTGTTTTATCAAATGCTTTTTCTGCAGCTATTGAGAGAATCATATGGTTCTTATCCTTTCTTTTATTATTGTGGTGTATCACATTGATACATTAGCAGATACTGAACCTCCCCTATAGCCTAGGAATAAATCCCACTGGGTCGAGGTGAATAATCCTTTTAATTTAGTGTTGGGTTCTGTTGGCCAGTATCTTGGTGAGAATTTCTGCATCCGGGTTCACCAGAGATATTTGTCTGTAATTCCCCCTTTTAGTGGAGTCTTTGTTTATTTGGAATCAAGGTAATGCTGGCCTCATGGAAAGAGTTTGGAAGTTTTCCTTCCATTTCTATTTTTGGAATAGTTTAATAAAAATAGATATTAATTCTTCTTTTAAATGCTTTGTAGATTCACCTATGAAGCCATCTGGCTCTGGAGGTTTTTTGTTGTTGTTGTTGGGAGATTTTGATTTCTTTGCTGGTTATGGTTCTGTTCAGTTTTCTATTTCTTCCTGTTTCAGTTTTGGTAGTTTATATGTATCTAGGAATTTACCCATTTCAAGATTGCCCAATTTGTTGGCATATAATTTCTCATAATCATCTCATAACTGTTTATTTCTGTGATGTTGGTTTTGATCTCTCCTCTTTCAGTCCTGACTTTATTTGGTTCCTCTTTTTATGAGTCTGGCTAGGGGTTTATCAGTTTTGTTAATTCTTTCAAAGAACTAGCTCCTAGCTTCATTGATCTGTTCTACTGGGGTTTTTTTTTTTTTTTTATTTCTCTGCCATTGATTTCTGCTCTAATCTTTATAATTTCCCTCTTCTACTGGTTTTAGGCTTTATTTGGTGCTCTTTCTCCAGGTCCTTTAGGTGTAAGTTTAGGTTGTTTATTTGAGACTTCCTGAGAAAGACCTGTATTGCTCTATACTTTCCTCTTATGTCTGACTGCCTTTGCTGTATCCCAAAAGTTTCAGCTGTTATGTTTTCATTTTCATTTGCTTCTATGTATTTTTTAATTTCTTCTTTAATTTCCTGGTCAGCCCATTAATTCTATAGTAAGATGTTCTTTACTCTCCATGTATTTGTTGTCTTTCCAGTGTCTTTCTTGTTGACTTCAGGTTTCATAGCCTTGTGGTCTGAAAATATGCATGGTATGATTGCAGTCTTTTTGTACTGGTTGGGGCCTAAGATTTGTGACCCAGTATGTGAACTATTCTGGAGAATGAAAAGAATGCATTTGCTGCTGCTTTAGGATGAAATACTCTGAATATATGTTAAGTCCCTCCAGTCCAGTGTGTCATTCAAAGCCATTGTTTACTTGTTGATCTTCTGCTTAGATGATCTGTCCATTGCTCTGAGTGGTGTGTTAAAATTCCCTACTATTATTGTATTATTATCAATGTGTTTATTTAATTTTGTTACTAATTGGCTTGTACAATTGGCTGCTCCTGTGTTTAAATTTTTAAAAAATAGCAACAAAAAAAAAAAAAGAAAGAAAAAAAAGAGGGGTGGATTTCTCTTATCTAGTTAATGAATACATCCAGCACCTTACATATTTATTTTTTTTTTTGTGAGTACATTTAAGTTATACTCTTTAGCACATTTCAGTAAGACAGTACAGTATTGTCAACTATAGTCACCATGTTATACATTAAATCCTGAGACCTTATGCATCTTAGAGGTGAAAGTTTATACCCTTTTATAAACATCTCCCTGTTTTCCCTACCCTGCAGCCCTTGGCAACCACTTCTTTAGTTTCTGTTTCTATGAGTTTGACTTTTTATTTAGATTACGTATGTAAGCGATACCACACACTATTTGTCTTTCTCTGAATTATGTCACTTAGTGTACTACCCTCAGGGCCCATCCATGTTGTCAGAAATATTAGGATTTCCTTCTTACTCATGAGTGAGTAATATTCTGTTGTATACATATAAACCACATCTTCTTTATCCATTCATTCCCAGGAATGCTTATATCCAATATGAGACATAGATTTAGTAGAGTAATGAAATCATACATAGTATTGATTTGTTCACTGTTATCTTTTGCTTGTTTTTTTATTTAGGTTTTTCCTAAAATAAATTGCTTTTTGAAAATGTTTTTTTGAATTAACGTATATTCAGAAAAATGAATAAATTGTAAGTGGATAACTCCTGGAATTATCATATTTATCAAGAAATACGCTACATAACCACCAACCTAGTAAAGAAATAGAACTTTACTAGCACTTCTGAAACCCCCTTTGACACTGCCCATTCCCTCTTCTTTCCAAAGATAACCGCTATCCTAAGTTCTGACAATATAGATTAGTATTACCTCTTTTCGAACTTTCCTGTTTGCTTTTTGTGCTCAATATTGTATTTGTGAGAGTAGTACATGTTGTAGTTTGTGGCAGTAGTAGTTTCATTTTTTATTACTGAATATTAGAATGTTAGAATATATCACATTGTATTTATCCATCTACTGTTCAGGGACATTTCTGTTGTGTCTAGTTTAGGACTACTATAAAAAATGTTGCTATTCATGTACATATCTTTGGTGGATATGTGTGGATCTTTCTAAAGTATTGACCGTTTGTGATTTTTTTCACAAACTGTCTATCCATTCTATTGGAATTTCTATCTTTTTTATGGATTTTTAAGCAGACTTTGGATATTATTTATCATCTTTCATATGCAAATTTTTTCCCAAATTACCATTTGTTTTTCAATCCAGTATATGCATTTTGTTGTTGTTGTTCCTTGAGGAGTCTGATAAGGTTAACTAATATATCAATGTTCTGCATTATGGTTTCTTAATTCTTAGATCTACTCTCTCCAGGATTATAAAAAATACCTCAGTTTTTTCAATCATCTTTATAACTTTATGTTCTACCTTTTATTTTTCTAACACTGAAAATAATTTTGTCATAAGAAAGAACACATAGATCCAATTGTATTTTCTCTCAACTCTCTAGGCCCTTGTCGTAACATCATTTCAATATTTTCTCATGACCTGTTAACCTACTTTTATTCCGTACTAACAGTTATATAATAACTTTAGGCAGCAGTTACAAAATCATGGTCATCCATAAGACTTCACACACACACACACACACACACACACACTTTAAGAATTTGAGTCAATATGTAAAAATTGACATTGATGGGCACCTGGGTGGCTCAGTGGGTTAAAGCCTCTGCCTTCGGCTCAGGTCATGATCTCAGGGTTCTGGGATTGAGTCCTGCATTGGGCTCTCTGCTCAGCAGGGAGCCTGCTTCCTCCTCTCTCTCTCTGCTTGCCTGTCTGCCTACTTTAGATCTCTCTCTCTCTCTCTGTCAAGTAAATAAATAAAATCTTTTTAAAAATATATAAAAATAAATAAAAATTTACGTTGCAGGGGTACCTGGCAGGCTCAGTAAGGAAAGCATCCGATTCTTCAGTTCTTTTTTTTTTTTTAAGACTATTTATTTATTTTAGGGAGAGCAGGGAGGAGGAGCAGAGGAAGATGGGGGAGAGAATCTTTTTTTTTTTTAAGATTTTATTTATTTATTTCACAGAGGGAGAGAGATCACAAGGAGGCAGAGAGGCAGGCAGAGAGAGAGGGGGAAGCAGGCTTCCCGCTGAGCAGGGAGCCCGATGCAGGACTCAATCCCAGGACCCTGAGATCATGACCTGAACCGAAGGCAGAGGCTTTAACCCACTGAGCCACCCAGGTGCCCTGGGGGAGAGAATCTTAAGCAGACTCCACAGTAAGTGCAGAGCCCATCACAGGGCTGGATCACACAACTCTGAGATCATGATTTGAACCAAAACCAAGAGTCAGTTGCTTAACCCACTACGCAACCCAGATACCACAAAGCACGGGATTCTTGATCTTGGGATCTTGAGTTCGAACCCCATATTGGGGGTAGAGTTTACTTAATAAAAATAAACCTTGACATAAAACCTAATTTATTATTTCTCTTTAACAAAAACCTATCAGATTATTTGTTAAAACAGAACCTGGATTTTTCAGACAATAATCAGAACTGAATAGCACATGTCCCCTCCCTTATATTCTTACTTTTTCCATAGACCACACTAGTTCTTATTACTTGTTCCATCTGGCCCATTAAATATATGTCTATTGCTTGCTTGGTCTTATCAGCATTTAATTTATGGGCTCTATTTATTTCTAATAATCTATCCCTGTGCCCTTGAAATGAAAGGACATTTCATTTACTATAACTTTGTGTATAATATGAAGAACTCTTCAAAATGTCCCTGGGCTTTATAATAACTTTTTAAAATTTCAGATGAACCCAGGGTCCTATTGTTAAGTTCTAAACAAATGAAATCTCATGAAGTTTTTAATTAGAATAGCATGAATATATGGATTAATTTTAGGAAGAGTCAACATTGTTATAATATTGAATTCTTCTGTTCAGTAACAGATTTCTCTCCATTTATTCAAGTTTTCCTTTACATCCCCAGATATATTTATTTGTATATGTTTCATGTTTATCCCTATATATTTTATTGTATTTTTGCTGTTATGGGTAGGACATTTTTAAGTTAAACTTACTAATTTATGATTTCTGGTATGTCAGAAGCTATTGATGTTTGTATACCAATTTTTTAGTGGATTACCTTTCTGAACATTTAAAAATTATTTCTAATAATTTTTTAATTGATTATTTTGTCTATCCAAAGTGGACAATCAGGGTACCTGGGTGGCTCAGTGGGTTAAGCCTTTGCCTTCGGCTCAGGTCATGATCTCAGGGTCCTGGGATTGAGCCCTGCATCAGGCCCTCTGCTCAGCAGGGAGCCTGCTTCCCCCTTTCTCTCTGCCTGCCTCTCTGCCTGCTTGTGATCTCTCTCTGTCAAATAAATAAATAAAATCTTTAAAAAAAATCAAAAACAAAATGGATAATCATGTTGTCTACAAATAATCATCATTTTCTCCTTCCTCTATTTATACTGCTTATTCTTATAAAACAACAGTGGCAACAAGACCCTCTTACTTGTGACTTCAATGAAATTGTTGCTATTGTTTCATAATTTAGAATGATGCTATCAGTTGTTTTGAAATTCATATTGGTTTTTAAAATTTTATCAAGGTTTTTATTTTAATTCCAGACTAGTTAACATACAGTGTTCTATTTCAGGTGTACAATATAGTGATTCAGCAATTCTGTGCATTACTCAGTGCTCATCATAAGTGTATTCTTTAATCCCCATCACATATTTCACTCAGCCCCCACCCATAACCATCAGTTCTCTATAATTAAGAGTCCATTTCTTCTTTTGCCTCTTTCTCTCTCTTTTCTGTTCATTTATTTTTTTCTTAAATTCTACATATGAGTGAAATCATATGGTGTTTGTCTTTCTCTGATTTATTTCACTTAGGATAATACTCTTTATCTCCATCTATGTCATTGCAAATGGCAAGATTTCATTCTTTTAGATGGTTGAATAATATTTCATTACATATATAAAATGGAATATGTCTGTCTATCTATCTATCTATCTATCTATCTATCTATCTATCTACAATATACCATCTCTTCTTTATCCATTTACCTATTGAAAATTTGGGCTGCTTCCATAGTACAGTTTGGCTATTGTGAATAACGTTGCAAAAACATAGGGGTGCATATATCCTTTCAAATTAGTGTCTTTGAAATCTTTAGGTAAATACCCAGTAGTGATTACTAGATCATAAAGTAGTTCTATTTTTAATTTTTTGAGGAAATTCCATACTGTTTTCCACAATAGCTGCACTAGTTTTCGTTCCCACTAACAGTGCACAAGGGTTCTAATTTATCCACATCCTCCCCATACTTGTTATTTTCTGTTGTGTATTAGTGGCCCTCCTAATGAGTGTAAGGTAGTATTTCACTGCAGTTTTGATTTACATCCCCCTAATGATTAGTGATATTGAGCATCTTTTCATGTGCTTATTGGCCATTTGTCTATCTGGAGAAATGTGTGTTCCCATGTTGTTTATCCATTTCTGGATTGGGTTGTTTGTATTTTTGTTAAGCTTTAAGAGTTCTCTATATATTCTGGACATTAATCCCTTATCAGATATATGATATGCAAATAATTTTCCCATTCTGTAGGTTGCCTTTTCTGTGAATGGTATCTTTTGATGCACAAAATTTTTAAATTTTCATACTGTCCAGTTTGTCTGTTTTTTCTTTATTTACCTATACCTTTTGTGTCATATCCAAGGAGAAATTATCAAATTAAGTCTTGTGAAACTTTCATCCTCTGTTTTGTTCTGAGAGTTTTATTGTCTTACGTTTAGGTTCTTGATCCATTTTCAGCTTGTTGTGTGAGGGTCCAACTTTGTTCTTTTGCATGTGGCTGTCCAGTTTTTTAAGCACCATTTGGTGAAAAGACTCTCCTTTCTCCGTTAAAAAATCTTGGCACCCTTTTTAAAAATCATTTCATTACGAGGGTTTATTTCTGGGCTCTGTATTCTGTTCCATTGGTCTCTATGTCTGGACGCCAATCCCACACCAACGCTGTACTGTTTTGATTACTTTGCAGTAAGTGGAAATCAAGAAGTGTAAATTCTCCAATTTGCTTTTCTTTTTCAAGAATGTTTTGGTTATTCACAGTCCCTTAAAATTTTACAAGAATCTTAGGATGGATTATTCTATTTTTGCAAATAACAACATTGGGGTTTTGTAGGGATTTCATTGAATCTGAAGATTGCTTTGGGTGCTATCAGCATTTTAATAATATTAAGTCTTCTAGTCCATGTCAATGGGATGTGTTTCCACTTATTCTTGTCTTCTTAACTCTTTCGGCAATGTTTTGTAGTTTTCATTGGACAAGCCTTTACCTCCTTGTTTAAAGTGAATTCCTATGTATTTTATTGATGCTACTGTAAAAGGAATTGATTTTGTTACTGCCTTTTCAGATTGTTCATTTTTGGTATGTAGAAATGCAACTGATTTTTGCGTGTTGACTTTGTATCCTGCTACTTTGCTAAATTCATTTATTCTGTTTTGTGTGTGTGTGTGTGGAGTCCACATATAAAATCATGTCATCTTCAAAGAGAGATCAATAAAATGATTCATTTCCAGTTTTGATGCATTTTATTTCTTTTTCTTCTGTAATTGCTCTAGCTTGAATTTCTGTACTATGTTGAATAGAAGTGGCAAGAGTGGGCATCTTTGCCTTGTTCCTATCTTAAAAGAAAAGCTTTCAGTCTTTTATCATCTAGTATGATGTTTAGGGGGGGGCTTTTCATATAGGGTTTTTATTAGATTGAGGCATATCCTTCTATTTATATTTTATTGAGCATTTTTATCATGAAAGGGTGTTGAATTTTGTTAGATGCTTTTCCCAAATCAATTCAGATGATCATGTGCTTTCCCCCTTCATTTTGTTAATGTGCAGAATACAATCATTGATTTTCGTATGTTGAATCATCCTTACATTCCAGGAAATCCCACTTTGTCATAATGTGTAATCTTTTTAATAGGCTATTAAATTCTGTTTGCTAGTATTTCATTGAAGTTTTTTGTGTCACGTTCATACAATATATCGGTCTGTAATTTTCTTGTAGTGTCTTTGTCTGGTTTTGGTATCTAGGTTATGCTAGCCTTAATGAATGAGTTAGGAAGTGGTCCCTCTTATATTTTTGGAAAAGTTTGAGAAAGATTGTTATTAGTTATTTAATGTGTGGTAGAATTCACCTGTGAAGCCATCATGTCCAGAACTTTTCTCAATTGGGAGATTTTTGATCCCTAATTTAATCTCCTTTCTAATGATAAACCTACTCAGGACTCTGATTATTCATTTATTAGTCTTGACAGGCTTTGTTTTCCTAGGTATTTGTGCATTTCATGAAGATTATTCCATTTTTTGATGTACAGTTGTTCATAGTACTCTTATAATCCTTTTTATTTCTATAGTATCAATAGTAATGTTCTTACTTTCATTTCTGATTTTAGTAATTGAGTCTTCTGTTTTTCTTAGTCCGAATAGCTAAAAGTTTGTCAATTTTGTTGATCTTGAAGAACCAACTTTTTGTTTCATTGTTTTTCTCTATTGTTTTTCTATTCTCTATTCATTTATTTCTGCTCTAATCTTAAGTGTTTCCTTCCTTCTGCCAGTTTTGGACTTAGTTTGTTCTTCTTTCTCTAGACCATTTCTTAAATTGTAAGTTTAGGTTATTGATTTGAGATCTTTCTTGTTTTTTAATGTGTTTACAGCTTTAAATTTCCCCCTTAGCACTGCTTTTGACTGCATCTTATAAGTTTTGGTATGTTATGTTTTCATTCTCATTCATCTCTAAGTGTTTTCTAATTTCCCTTGTGATTTCTTCTCAGATCCATCAGTTGCTTAAATGTGTATCGTTTAGGGTGTCTAGGTGGCTCAGTCAGTTAATCATCTGCCTTTGGCTTAGGTCATGATCTCAGGGTCCTGGGATCAAGTCCTATATCGGGCTCCCTGCTCAGTGGGGAGTCTGCTTCTCCATCTGCCCCTCCCCCAGCTGGTGCTCTCTCTCTCAAATAAATAAATAAAATATATTTTTTAAAATGTATTGTTTAATTTCCACAATTTCGTTAATTTTCCAGTTTTACTTTTGTGATTTATCTCTAACTTCTTCTGGTTGTGGTCAGAGAAGATAATTTGTATAAAAATCTATCTTCGAAACCTGTTGAGACTTAATTTGTGACCTAACATAAGGCGCATCCTGGAAGATGCCCCGTGCTCAATTGAAAAAAATGCATGTATTTTTGGTTAGAGTTCTGTACATGTTTATTAGATTTAGCTGGTGTATTGTGTTGTTTATGTCCTCTATTTCCTTGCATATCTTTTGTCTGGTTATACTATCCATTATTGTGAGGGAGATCTTGTAGTCTCCAACTATTACTTAGAACTTTTATTTTCCCTTCAATTCTGCTGGGTTTTGCTTCAAATATTTTGATAGTCTGTTTTTAGGTTCATAAGTGTTCATAATAGTTTTATCTTCTTGCTCCAATAAACCTTCTATTAATATATAATGTCCTTCTTTGTTTCTTGTAACTTTTTTTGATATAAAGTTTATTTTGTGGCACACCTCGGTGGCTCAGTCCATTGAGCATCTGCCTTCCGCTTGGATCATGATCCCAGGGTTCTAGGATCAAGCCCTGCATCAGGCTCCTTGCTCAGCACGGAGCTTGCTTCTCCTTCGCCCTCTGCCTGTTGCTCTCCCTGCTTGTGCTCTCTCTCTCTCTCTCTGTCAAATACATAAATAAAATCTTAAGAAAAAATAAACTCTCTTGTCTATTAGTTTAGCCATCCTTGTTCTCTTTTAGTTAGCCACCCCTACTCTCTTTTAGTTTGTATGAAGTATCTTTTTCCATCCTTTCACTTTCAACCTGTTTGTGTCTTTTGAGTCTCAAATGAGTCCCTTGTAGACAGCATATAGTGTCATATGTTTTTGTCTATTGTGCTAATCTCTGTCTTTTGATTGGAGAATTTATACCTTTACATTTAGAGTAATTACTGATAAGGAGGGACTTCTGTCATTGTGCTATTTGTTTTTTGTATGTGCTATAGTTCTTTTATCCCTCATTTCTTGCATTTCTGTCTTCTTTTGTGTTTAGTTGAGTTTTTGTAGTGAAATGTTTAAATTTCTTTTTCATTTCCTTTTTTGTATCTTCTATACCTACTTTCATTGTGGTTATCATAGGGATAACATTTAACTATCTAACGTCATAACACTCCAACTTAAATTTTTGCTAGTTTAGGGGCACCTGGGTGGCTCAGTCATTAAGTGTCTGCTCGGCTCAGGTCATGATCCCAGGGTCCTGGGATCAAGCCCTGCATTGGGCTCCTCGCTGGGCAGGAAGCCTGCTTCTCCCTCTCCCACTCCCTCTGCTTGTGTTCCCTCTCTCACTGTGTCTCTCTCTCTGTCAAATAAATAAAATCTTTTAAAAAATTTGTACTAGTTTAACTTCAATAACATACAAAAAGTCAGTTTCTTTACAGTTTTATCCCCACCCCTTTCAGTTGTTGATTACAAAGAATTACAGTAGTCTCCTTTATCCATGGGGAATATGTTCCAACACCCCAGCTGATGCATGAAACCACAGATAGTACTGAATTCTATATATACTATAGAAAAAATATATATACTATAGGAAAAAATATGTATTTTTTCTATACATACATACCTGTGATAAAGTTTAATTTATAAATGAGGCACAGTAATCAACAATAATAACTAATAATAAAATAGAACAATTATAACAGTATACTGTAATAAAAGTTATATGAATGTGGTCTTTCTTTCTCAGAGTATCTTATTACATTGTACTCATCCTTCTTGTGCTAATGTGAGATAATAAAATACCTACATGATAAAATGAAGTGAGGTGAATGATACAGGCATTGTGACAGCATTAGGCTACTGACTTTCTGATAATACACCAGAAAGATCACTGGCTTCTGGACCACAGTTGACCATGGGTACCTGAAACTGTGAAAAGAAAAACCATAGAGAAAGGAAGACTATTGTACATCTTTACATATTGTGTGCCCCCAAACATACACTAACAATCCTTTTAAATGCATTAGTCTCCTAAACTGTGTAGAAAACAGGATGTGGAATTACAAACCAAAGTTACAATAACACTAGCCTTAATAATTGTCTTTAATGTATCATATAGTAAAACGTACAATTACAAATCATTGTTACAACAATAATGACTTTTATAATTTCCCATGTATTTACTTTAATCTTTATTTCTCCACAAGGCTTCATGTTACTATCTGGTGTCCTTTTATTTCACCCTACAGGATCTTCATGAGCATTTGTTCCAAGACAAGTCTAGTGGTTGCAAACCCCCTCAGCTTTTGTTTATCTGGTAACGTCTTACTTCTCCCTCACTTTTGAAAGACGGTTATGTTAGATATAGGAATCTTGGTTGACGGATATTTTTCTTTTAGTACTTTGAATATATCTTTCCACTATCTTCTGGCCTCCAAAGTTTTTGATGACAAATCTAGTCATAGTCTTATTAAGGATCCCTTCTATGTGTAATTCATTTCTTTCTTGTTACTTTCAACATTCTCTCTTTAACTTTGAAAGTTAGATTATAATGTGTGTCCGTGTTGGTCTCTTTGAGTTAACATTACTCAGAGTTCATTGAGCTTCTTGGATGTTTATATTCATGTCTTTCATCAAATTTGGGAAGTTTTCACCCATTATTTCCTCAGATATTCTCTCTGTTCTTTCTCTCTTCTGGGACTCCTGTAATGCCTATGTTGGTCCCTGTCCACAGGTCCCTAAGGCTCTGTCCACTTTTCTTCCATCTTTTTTCTTTCTGTTTCTGAGTCTTGATTGTCCTCTCTTCAAGTTTACTGATTCTTTCTTCTGCCTGCTTAAATCTGCCTCAAATCCATCTAGTGAAGTTTTCATTTTGGTTATTGTACTTTTCAGCTCCAGAATTTCTCTTCAGTTTCTTTTTAGGCTCTCTCTCTGTTGAGATTTCCATTCATTTTACTCACACTTCATTGAGGTTTTTTGTTGTTTGTTTTTTACTTTCTCTATGTCTTTAGTTCTTTGAGCATCTTTAAGACAGTTGTTTTAAAGTAGTTGTCTAGTATATTTGCCATTAGGTTTTTCCACAGACAGTTTCTGTTGATTTATTTTTCTTTTAAAGAACCATACTTTCCTGTTGCTTTGTATTCCTTATGATTTTTGTTGTTGTTGTTGTTAAATGCTGGACATTTGAATCTAATAATGTGGTAACTCTGGAAATCAGATTCTCTTCCTTACCTGAGGTTTACTGTTTTTTGTTATTGTTTTTGTTTTTTTTATTGTTTTAGATGTCTCTGTGCCAAGGATCAGCCAAAAGTATAAACTTAATGTCTTCTCAGTTCATTTCTGAGCTTTTGCCCTGGGTATGCAATGTCACTTTCTGATTTTACTACAAATGCAATGGCTATTAAGTGTCCTAGTCTTTAATGGCTGACTCTTTAAAAGAGGAAAAAGAGGAAAGAGGAAAAAGCAAAAGGTGAAGAAGGGGAAAGAGGGTTCTTGAAACCCTGTGAAATTTCATTTTAGCCAGAGGAGAAAGGGCTTGTAACAATGGGAGGAGGCGCCACTTCTTGGTATCTCTCTGATCAGAAGCAGCAATTAATAATCAGAAGACACAGGGACACCTGGGTGGCTCAGTTGTTAAGCCTCTGCCTTCAGCTTAGGTCATAATCCCAGGGTCCTGGAATCGAGCCCCATCAAGACTCCCCACATTGGGCTCCCTGTTCGCTGGGGAGTCTGCTTCTCCTTCTTCCCCTGCCTGCTGCTCCCTCTGGTGTTCTCTCTCTGTCAAGTAAATAAGTAAAATATTTTTTTTAATAATTAAAAGACAGTTCCCTAATATTTGGAGGACAGAGTCCTTTTCCCCATCCTAGCTCCCACTACTCCCTGGAGTAAAAGTTGCTCCAGGAACACATTCACAGATGCTTGCCATATAGCTGGAGGTAGGGGATGAATAACTGCTACCATGGTAAGTGCTGAAATTGACCAAAATTAGTCTCGATTTACCATCCAAGTCTTCCCCTGGAAGTTACAAACCTTCAATAGATTCCAGAGTTCCAGAGTATCTACATCAAGCAGATTCTGACTGGGCAGTTGTTTAGGTGGGGAGAACAATGCCTGGTGCTTCCTTTTCCACCATCTTCCCAGAAACCTCCTATTGTGTTTTTAAATCATGTTAGCCAAACATTTGTCTCTTCATAAGCTACCAAGGGGTTGAAACATATTTTGTATCTTATTGAATGCCTTTTTGGGATTTCAGGTAGGATTATATGTAACTTTTCTCCCTTTATAAGGATAATCACTTTTATTGACAGATTCCTAATAACAAACCATCCTTATTACATTACTAGAATATACTACTCTGACCACAACTATTGAAGCAAATGTAAACAATAAAACTTGACCCAAAATTGGATACTATGATAAGTTTCTTATTTAAAAATAATGACTACTATTTTACAAATGCACATGAGTTCCAACTTGATTTCTCTTATGTTCTGAACAGTAATCACATGAAATCATCATTCATACAGTGACATTTGAAACCTTGGGCTTATTCCTAGAATGGAGAAGAGAAAAATATTGATAATAAAGAGATAGAATCCTTAAATATACTAGATCCAAAAGATTGCCAGAAAGGGAAGAAAAACAAAGAATGAGACAATTGGAAAACAAATAGTAATGTGCAAGATTTAAAACCACAACATATCAATAATCACATTATATGTAAATGGTCTAAACATTCCAATTAAAAAAAAAAAGAAACAGCACTAGACAGAACAGATAACACTGGAAATCAGGACAGACTTTAGATAATCACTGTGAATGTAGACGAAAAGGCAAGGACATTAATGCAATTAGGAGTATGTATTAGATATAGAAGACAGATAATTCAACATTAAGATAATGGGAAGAAAAGATGTACTCAAATAAATAATACAAGAAAAAAGTCCCTGAAATGAAAAAAGAAAATCAAGCAGTTTCAAGAATATTATACTTAGGTGAGATTTCAGGCAGATATATCAAACATTGAAGACCTCAGATAATATAACATCTTTGAGCTTTTCATGGAAAAAAAT
The DNA here is from genome assembly GCA_002007465.1 of Ailurus styani. Lineage (NCBI taxonomy): Eukaryota > Metazoa > Chordata > Mammalia > Carnivora > Ailuridae > Ailurus > Ailurus styani. The sequence goes on along the minus strand of LNAC01000831.1, from coordinate 553,109 downwards.
GCTTAATAATGAGTGTAGATAAAAGTCTCCTCAAAAAATGGAAACTCTTTGGAAAAACAAAGAAGCATGGTGGTTAGCAATCTTTGTGAATCAACTAATAGTAAACAACTTAGAAATTATGATTAGAAAAGTAATTGGAGGGCGCCTGGGTGGCTCAGTGGGTTAAAGCCTGCTTTCGGCTCAGGTCATGATCTCAGCGTCCTGGGATTGAGGCCCGCATCGGGCTCTCTGCTCAGCAGGGAGCCTGCTTCCTCCTCTCCCTGTCTCTCTGCCTGCCTCTCTGCCTACTTGTAATCTCTCTCTCTGTGTCAAATAAATAAAATCTTAAAAAAAAGAAAAAGAAAAAGAAAAGTAATTGGATATTATCTTGGATAATATAAAAGTAACATAACTGTATTAAGAATTGGAAGTTGAAGGAAGGGGAGATTGAGAAAACATCAGTCATTACCTTTCAAAACAGAGTCAGTAAATCCTATTTAAAAGTAATATGAAAACCTGGATATTTTAATAATCTCTTAACTTTTAAGGGATCTTTTAGGAAATGGCCTGGGATTAAGAAATAAATATTTGAGGGGCACCTGGGTGGCTGTCAGTTAAGCATCTGCCTTTTACTCAGGTCATGATCTCCAGGTCCTGGGATAGAGCCCAGCATCAGGCTCCCTGCTCACCAGGGAATCTGCATGTCCCTCTCCCTATGCCTCTCCCCACTCCTGCTTATGCTCCCTCTCTCAAATAAATAAATAAAATCTTTAAAAAAAATATTTGAGGGGTGCCTGGGTGGTGGCTGTTGGTTGAGTGTCCTTGGTTTCTGTTCAGGTCATATCTCACAATGGGTCATGGGACCACCCCAAATCAGGCTCCACACTCAGCACAGAGTCTGCTTGAGATTCTTTCCCCTCCCAGTCCCTCCCCCCTTGGCTCTCCCTCTCTCTAAAATAAGTAAATAAAATCTTAAGAAGAAAAATATTTGAAGGTTAATCCTACGAAACTGCCTTTTTTTTTCTTTAAAGCAAAATTAAGTTTATTCTCTTTATTAACAAATAGGATGTGTAACAAGCCCTTTTACATAAAAGAATTTCTTGGTATCCCTTCATCTATTTTGTATACCTATACAAAAGTGTCTGAGATGATGTATGCCTTATGTGAACAATGGAAATTTCTGGGTATTTATTTGAACATGGGAGTGACTTATACTTTGATCTTTGCCCTTTCGTGTTATTTGAATTCTTTTTTTGAATATCCCTTCTATAAAAACAAGGGTGATTATTTTGTGCATATCAGAAAATATCAAATGAAATAAATGTAAGTATATACAGTTGACCTTTCAACAACATGGTTTTAAACTGCACAGGTCCACTTATACATGGATTTTTTTCAATAAAGTACAGAACTAAAATGTATTTTCTCTTCCTTATGATTTTTAAAATATTTTTTCTCTACCTTGTTTAGTTGTAAGAATACAGTATATAATACATATAACATACAAATATGTATTAACTGATAGTTTATGTTATTGGTAAGGCTTCCAGTCAATAATAGGTTATTAGTAGTTAAGTTTGGGAGGAGTCTAAAACTATACATGAATTTTCAACTACACAGCACAACTAACCTATACACTGTTCAAGGGTCAACTATATGAATTTAGATTAGTTAACAATGATAATTATGTTTTTTTATACTTATCTCACCTATACATTTTTTCATTTCTATTTTTTAAGTTTTTCATAAATGAAGAACAATACTAAAGTTGCACCCCAAATCGTGATCTTTAGAGGCTTTTATGTCACAGGAAAACTGAAGTATGCCAAAGAATAGCCTAGTGTGTAAATAAAATAGTTAGGCAAGCACAGTGGCTAAGAAAATTTAATTTGTGAAAATAAAATTTTTGTGTTAACATCAAGTAAATAAACTAATCTCTGAAGGGTCTAGCTCATTTATCAAATCTGTACTAATACCTCAGAGATTTCACACATGCAGCCTCTCCTAGACTTCACTGGAGAAGCAGAACTAAACTGACCAGGGTCATTAGCATAATTCATTTTCCTGACAGTTGGGTCCTATTAATAGTCATGAGACTGCAATATTAATAAATACATCACTGATGAGCAAGATAAGAATAACACATTTTCTTTAGAACAGTGTTTTTCTGTTTTCAGGCATCCTCTTTTACTCTCTCTCCTTTCCCTCATCCCGGCCACAACTGCCAGAAAAATGGAATTCTATTGATCTTACCTATATATGCATGTGACATTACCTCATTAAAAAGGAAAAAAATAGAACCTTCCTCTTCCACTCCAAATTTTTAAGTACATTTGTCTCCCCTTGAGATGCTATGAATCTTGGAGCTTTGTTGCTTCATCCTGTCTCTTTGATAAATACAGCTTTGACCTTTGTCAGTGTTGTCCTCACTGTTATTCTTTTTTTTTTTTAGATATTTTATTTATTTGACAGAGAGAGAGATCAGGTCACAAGTAGGCAGAGAGGCAGACAGAGAGAGAGGAGGAAGCAGGCTCCCCGCTGAGCAGGGAGCCCGATGCAAGCCTCGATCCCAGGACCCTGAGATCATGACCTGAGCTGAAAGCAGAGGCTTTAACCCACTGAGCCACCCAGGTGCCCCTCACTGTTGTTCTTTATTCCCACTCCCCTCACTTGTATTATCTTCAAAAGAATGAAAGATTAGGCTGGTGCTTGGGCAGGCCATGTGCTACCAACATACAACTGAGTAGGAATTTTCTACCCTACGTGGTGATACAGGTGCTTGGTATAGTGTGACCTACACTCAGGTGGTTTTAGTTTCAAACCACTTCTTTACTTTTGCTTCTGTGAAATCTTTTCTAAGTTTTTCTTTAGTTTAAAAAAAAATTCTTTCTCTCAACAAGTATTTTACTGTGTGTCCTCCACTATGCCGAAAGTGCTGAATAGAGCTCAAAGCTCTATCTATTGTCTCTGCTGAGGTGGCAGCCCCATGCTTAGTATAATTTATAGTCAGTGGTCAATGATCAGTTTCAGGATAATCAAGCTTATACATTTATTACCTCACTAGCTATTTAGCCCACAACATTACATTATAAGTCTTTAGTACTTTATATGATCCACTATGCAAATCTTTGTGACTCTTCTTGTCCTTCCCCATCTTATCACTTTTATATAATTTATTTCCTTTTCAGTGACTTAACTGTAGTAATTCTTCAAGAACCTTAATCTTTTCTGACTCCATGTCTACGTGATTAACGTCACTGTGAATTCTGACCTGGTCTCTCTCCAGTGCTAGACATATTCCCTTCCTGTCTTCCATCTTGTCCTGCCATGAAAACTCTCTGTTGAGATCTGAAGGAAAGATGGAACAGAGACATTCATTTAAATGATTTCTAAGTTCTTGTTTCCATAGTTAAAATTGTTGCGATATCACATCCAGACAATTGACATTTATCATTAGAATGTAGTTCATTCTTAGAGCTGTGACATTGAGCTGACTGTGCATGTAGTCATCCTGACAGGTTTGTTCAGTAGAACGTGACTTTCCTATTAAGTTTAAATGATCACTACAGTGAAAGACCTACAGCTGGAATGGAAGAAAAGCTGCAGAGAATTACTGAAATAAAGGATGGGATTTGGCAGCCTGGGGCTGGAGCAAAAGAAGTGTGAAACAACAGGTGCCATGGGTTATCAGCATTTTTAATTAACATCTGTTTTTAGCCTGAAGCACTTTGCTGAGAATGCTTCACCAGTGCCTGTATTCAGAGATAAACACAGACTGTTGAGAAGCAGCAGAGTAAGAGGTTACTGAAACATAAAGCTTTTCCTTGAGAGGGAATAACAGTGGAGGTTACTCACTGGATATAGACATCTAAGGGAAGCCCCTATTAAAACGGTATGTTTTTATATCATTTATTTTGATACTTAATTTGTATGTAAAGTAATAGTAAAGGTATGAAAAGCTACAATCCATAATAATAAAAGTGTTCTCTTGTGCTTATACCTGGGCTTATGTAAAATTGCATTCGTTCTATAGGAAGCTGCCATACTGTTTTCAGAGTGGCTGTATCATTTTGCCTTCCAATCAGCAGTATATGAAATACCTAGTTTCTCCTTATCATTGCCAGCATTGTCACTGTTTTTCGTTTTAGCTGTTACAATAGATGTGTGGTGATACTTCATTGTAGTTTTTATTTGCATTTTCCTGATGGCTAATGATGTTAAAGATCTTGTGTTAATTTTCCATCTGTATATGCTCTGGTGAAATATCTCTTCATGTCCTTTGTCTATTTTCTTACTGGACTTCTTGAAAATATATTTTTTAAAGTTTATGGATATTCTCTGGAAATGCAAGTTTGTATTTTGTAAACATGAGGGAAGTATTGCAAGACTATTTGATGCCACTGTGGATGTTTAAATGTGGAGTTTGATTCAGAATGATGTGGTTGGGTTATGCTAAGATTCAAACATTGAGGGTATGGTGTTGAGATATGAACATAAAAAGGAGGGAGGAGAAAAAGGTAAAGGAAAGGAAAGAGGGAAGGTGAAAAAAAGAAGGAAGGGAGAGAGAATAGAGAGACAATACAGTGGAAGGAAGAAGATATAGGGATAGATAAAGATAATAGGAAGAATGAAGAAAGGGGATAAGTTAAGAGATACAGTGATTTGAAATAGGCAGATGAAATATGTCAAAGCTAAGTATCTCCTACCAACAAGGGCTTTTTTGGGGGGCTAGAAAGTATTGCCAGGACTAACAAGTAGAGACTGAGGTAGACCATTAGAGAAGTTTGGGGGATGAGTGTAATGAGTTGTAACCTGCCAGGAAAATGGAGAAGAATTTTACTTCAATTGCATCTAAGCTGTTGGTGGTAGAGGTAAAAGAAAATTGGACTCAAGGGATAGGATTCTTCATCCCAGTTTTATCAAAGACTAAGTGATCTTTGATAAGCTCTTTATCTGTAAAATGGAGATCAAACTCTTGGGAGTGTTGTAACCATTAAAACAATTACTAGAAAACACTTTTACATCTGTAAGTTATTCAAAAATAAAAATTGTGTTTACTAATTTTTTTTTATTTTTTTTTTTAAAGATTTTATTTATTTATTTCACAGAGGGAGAGAGATCACAAGGAGGCAGAGAGGCAGGCAGAGAGAAAGGGGGAAGCAGGCTCCCTGCTGAGCAGAGAGCCCGACGTGGGCCTCGATCCCAGGACCCTGAGATCATGACCTGAGCCGAAAGCAGAGGCTTTAACCCACTGAGCCACCCAGGCGCCCTGTGTTTACTAATTTTAAAAAACTTTGGGAAACAGCAGGACTGGAAATGTTAAATGAATGCAGATATAACCATGATTTTGAAAAAAAAGAAGTACTTTATTCATTTGCATCAAAAGGAGCTGGTTCTTTACTAGTTTTCATTAGTGTAACCTTCATTAGATACCAACTAGGACGTAACAGGAATCAATAAATTCATGTCCAATTCACCTTATTTCTGAGGAATGAACACAAGCTTCCAAGGCATAGAGCTAACACCCTCCAGCCTGAGAATGTGTCAACCCTGTATGTATGTCCCTGGTCTTACTAGAGGCCAGGAAAAAGGTCTGGTACACAGAGGTTGTCTTTGTCCTTTTCGGCAACACTAACAATATACCACAGACTGGACGGCTTATAAATAAGAAAAATGTATTTTCCACAGTTCTGGAGGTTGGGAAGTCCAAGATTAAGGGTACCAGGTTGGTCACATTTGGGTGAGGGCCCTCTTCCGGTTTCATAGTCAGCACGTGTCCTTACAAGGTCTAAGGGGTGAGGGAGCTCTCTCAAGGCTCTTTTTTTAAGGGCATTAACCTCATTCATAAGAGCCTGCCCTCATGACATAATCATCCTCCAAAGGCCCCACCTAATGTCCCAGATGCCATAATATTGGGAATTAAGTTTTCAGCATAAAAATTTTGGAGAGGCACATGATGTGATGAGTACTGGGTGTTACACACAATTAATGAATCATTGAAGACTACCCCAAAACTAATGATGTACTGTATGTTGGTTAATTGAATTTAAATTTCAAAACAAAAAGTTCAGTGGATATATCTAAAAAATTTTAAAAATTAAAAAAAAAAACAAAACTTGGAGGGACATAAACACTCAGACCATAGTAGAGGTCATGTGGTCAACTTAAGAGACACTGGTTCTAGTCTCCTCTTTGTTTTTGAACCCAGATTAAATCACAATAGCTTATTTAAATTTTTTTAAAGATTTTATTTATTTGACAGAGAGAGACACAGTGAGAGCAGGAACACAAGCAGGGGGAGTGGGAGAGGGAAAGCAGGCTTCCTGTGGAGCAGGGAGCCCGATGTGGGACTTGATCCCAGGACCCTGGAATCATGACCTGAGCCGAAGGCAGCCACTTAACTGACAGCCACCCAGGTGCCCACTTATGTAAATTTTTAACAGATTTATTAATCACAGATTTTCACTCCTATACTCAACACACAGACATACAGACCTACTTATTCAGCAGGAGAAACTGGAGGCAAACTCAGTTGAAGTTTCCATGAAGTAACACTGAGAAACATTTCTCAACACTTTTTAGATATATCTCCCTCTCTCAGCATGTTTTACAGGGCCACTGATTAATTGGTATTTCATCAACGCAGCTATTATGGAAAGTCTTGATGTCCTTAGAACCAGAATATATCGTCATAATTGTTCTCAGAAATCCTGACTGAACAGTTCTCTTTAGAGGAGTATTCCTTGTTAAGCAGTATTGTTATTCTCCTTAGTCGGGCCCTATCTATCACTTATATTCTAATTTTTCTTATTTAAAATATAATATATTTGTTTCAGGGGTATAGGTCTATGATTCATCAAACTTAAACAATTCACAGTGCTCACCATGGCACATACCCTCCCCAATGTCCATTACCAGCCACCCCATCCCTCCCACCTCCCTTCCTTCCAGCAACCCTCACTTTGTTTCCTGAGATTAAGAGTCTCTTATGGCTTGTCTCCCTCCCTGGTCCCATCTTGTTTCATTTTTCCCTTTCTTACCCCCATGACTCCATGCCCTGCCTCTCAAATTTCTCATATCAGAGAAATCATATGATAATTATCATTCTCTGATTGACTTATTTTGCTTAGCATAATACCCTCTAGTTCCATCCATGTCATTGCAAATGGCAAGATTTGGGGATTTTTTTGATGGCTGCATAGTATTCCATTGTATATATATACCACTTCTTCTTTATCCATTCATCTGTTGATGGACATCTAGGTTCTTTCCATAGTTTGGCTATTGTGGATATTGCTGCTATAAACATTCGGGTGCATGTGCCCCTGAGGATCATACCTTTGTATCTTTAGGGTATTTACCCAGTAGTGTGATTGTTGGGTCATAGGGTAGCTCTATTTTCAACTTTTTGAGGAACCTCCATACTGTTTTCCAGAGCAGCTGCACCAGCTTGCATTCCACCAGCAGTGTAAGAGGGGACCCCTTTCTCCACATCCTTGCCAACACCTTTCGTTTCCTGAATGGTTAATTTTAGCCATTCTGACTGGTGTGAGGTGGTATCTCACTGTGGTTTTGATTTGTATTTCCCTGAATGCTGAGCGATGTTGAGCAATTTTTCATGTGTCTATTGGCCATTTCAGTATATTCTTTGCATAAATGTCTGTTCACGTCTTCTGCCCATTTCTTGACTGGGTTATTTGTTTTATGGGTGTTGAGTTTGAGAAGTTCTTTATAGATTTTGGATACTAGCCCTTTATCTGATACGTTATTTGCAAATATCTTCTCCCATTCTGTCAGTTGTCTTTTGGTTTTGTTGACTGTTTCCTTTGCTGTGCTAAAGCTTTTAATCTTGATGAAGTGCCAATAGTTCATTCTTGCCCTTGCTTCTCTTGCCTTTGGTGATGTTCCTAGGAAGAAGTTGCTGTGGCTCAGGTCGAAGAGGTTGCTGCCTGTGTTCTCCTCAAGGATTTTGATGGATTCCTGTCTCACATTGAGGTCTTTCATCCATTTTGAGTCTATTTTTGTGTGTGGTGTAAGGAAATGATCCAGTTTCATTTTTCTGCGTGTGGCTGTCCAGTTTTCCCAACACTATTTGTTGAAGAGACTGTCTCTTTTCCATTGGACATTCTTTCCTGCTTTGTCGAAGATTAGTTGACCATAGAGTGGAGGGTCCATTTCTGGGCTCTCTATTCTGTTCCACTGGTCTATGTGTCTGTTTTTGTGCCAGTACCATACTGTCTTGATGATGACAGCTTTGTAATAGAGCTTGAAGTCTGGAATTGTGATGCCACCAACTTTGGTTTTCTTTTTTTCAACATTCCTTTGGCTATTGGGGGTCTTTTCTGGTTCCATGTAAATTGTAGGATTATTTTTTCCATTTCTTTGAAATAAATTGCTGGTATTTTGATGGGGATTGCATTAAATGTGTAGATTGCTCTAGGTAGCATAGACATTTTCACAGTATTTGTTCTTCCCATCCATGAGCATGGAATGTTTTTCCACTTCTTTGTGTCTTCCTCAATTTCTTTCATGAGTACTT
>LNAC01000831.1:433908-544529 GCA_002007465.1 Ailurus styani | reverse complement strand
CTAGCAGTTTTGGAGTGGAGTCCTTTGGGTTTTCCACATAAAGTATCATATCATCTGCAAAGAGTGAGAGTTTGACTTCTTCCTTGCCGATTTGGATGCCTTTTATTTCTTTTTGTTGTCTGATTGCTGAGGCTACGACTTCTAGTACTATGTTGAATAGCAGTGGTGTTAGTGGATAACCCTGCGGTGTTCCTGACTTTAGGGGGGAAAGCTCTCAGTTTTTCTCCATTGAGAATGATATTCGCTGTGGGTTTTTCATAGATGGCTTTGATGATACTGAGGTATGTACCCTCTATGCCTACACTGTGAAGAGTTTTGATCAAGAAAGGGTGCTGTACTTAGTCAAATGCTTTTTCAGCATCTATTGAGAGGATCATATGGTTCTTGTTCATTCTTTTGTTAATGTATTATTGTATCACATTGATTGATTTGTGGATGTTGAACCAACCTTGCAACCCAGGAATAAATACCACTTTGTTGTGGTGAATAATGCTTTTAATGTACTGTTGGAGTCTATTGGCTAGTATTCTGGTGAGAATTTTTGCATCCGTGTTCATTAAGTTTATTGGTCTAAAATTCTCCTTTTTGATGGGGTCTTTCTCTGGGTTTGGGATCAAGGTAATGCTGGCCTCATAAAATGAGTTTGGAAGTTTTCCTTCCATTTCTATTTTTTGGAACAGTTTCAGGAAAACAGGTATTAATTCTTCTTTAAATGTTTGGTAGAATTCCCCTGGGAAGCCATCTGGCCCTGGGCTCTGGTTTTTTGGGACATGTCTGATGACTGCTTCAATCTCCTTACTGGTTATGGGTCTATTTAGGTTTTCTCTTTCTTCCTGGTTCAGTTTTGGTAGTTTCTATGTCTGTAGGAATGCATCCATTTCTTCCAGATTGTCAAATTTGCTGGTGTGTAGTTGCTCAGGATATGTTCTTATAATTGTTTGTATTTCTTTGGTGTTGGTTGTGAGCTCTCCTCTTTCATTCATGATTTTATTTATTTGAGTCCTTTCTTTTTTCTTTTGGATAAGTCTGGCCAGGGGTTTATCAATCTTATTAATTCTTTCAAAGAACCAGCTCCTAGTTTCGTTGATTTGTTCCACTATTCTTTTGGTTTCTATTTCATTGATATGTGCTCTGATCTTTATTATTTCTCTTCTCCTGCTGGGTGTAAGCTTTCTTTGCTCTTCCTTCTCCAGCTCCTTTAGGTGTAGGTTTAGGTTGTGTACTTGAGACCTTTCTTGTTTCTTGAGAAAGGCTTGTATTGTTATATACTTTCCTCTCAGGTCTGCCTTTGCTGCATCCCAAAGATACTGAACAGTTGTGTTTTCATTTTCACTCTTTCCAAGAGTTTTTAAAATTCTTCTTTGTTTCCTGGTTTACCCATACATTCTTTAGTAGGATGCTCTTTAGCCTCCATGTATTTGAGTTCTTTCCAACTTTCCTCTTGTGGTTGAGTTCTACTTTTAAAGCATTGTGGTCTGAAAATATGCAGGGAATGATCCGAGTCTTTTGGTTCTGGCTGAGACCTGACTTGTGACCCAGGATGTGATCTATTCTATTGAATGTTCCTTGTGCACTAGAGAACAATGTGTATTCTGTTGCTTTGGGATGGAATGTTCTGAGTATATCTGTGATGTCCATCTGGTCAAGTGTGTCATTTATTAATTTATTTATTCATTCATTCATTTATTATTTTTTAAGATTTTATTTTATCTTCTTTTGACAGTGAGAGAAATCACAGGCCGGCAGAGAGGCAGGCAGAGGGAGGGGAAAAGCAGGCTTCCCTCTAAGCAGAGAGCCCAAAGTAAGGCTTGATCCCAGGACCCTGAGAGCATGACCTGAGCCGAAGGCAGAGGCTTAACCCACTTAGCCACCCAGGCACCCCAATTGTGTCCTTAAAGCCTTTATTTCCTTGTTGATCTTTTGCTTAGATGAACTCTCCATTTCATTGTGGGAGGTGTTAAAGTCCCCTACTATTATTGTATTATTGTCAATGTTTTTCTTTACTTTCATTATTAATTGGCTTATATAATTGCCTACTCCCTTGTTAGGGGCATAGATATTTAAAATTGTTAGATCTTGTTGGACAGACCCTTCTGGACACATAGTGTCCTTCCTCATCTCTTATTTAGTCTTTGGCTTAAAATCTAATTTATCCAATATAATAATTGACACCCCAGCTTTCTTTTGATGTCCATTAGCATGGTAAATTGTTTTCCACCCCCTTACTTTAAATCTTGAGCTGTCTTTGGGTCTAAAATGAGTTTCTTGCAGACAGCATATCGATGGGTATTGGTTTTTTTTTTTTAATCCATTCTGATACCCTGCATCTTTTGATTGGGGCATGTAGCCCATTTACATTCAGGGTAACTATTCAAAGATATGAATTTAATGCATTGTATTGCCTGTAAGGTGACTGTTACTGTATATTGTCTCTGTTCCTTTCTGGCCTGTTCCTTTTAGGCTCTCTCTTTGCTTACAGGACCCCTTTCAATATTTCCTGGATGGCTGGTTGGGTGTTTGCAAATTCTTTCAGGTTTTGTGTGTCCTGGAGACTTTTTATCTCTCCTTCTATTTTCAGTGACAGCCTAGCTGGATATAGTATTCTTGGCTGCATATTTTTCTCATTTAGTGCTCTAAATATATCATGCCAGTCCTTCCTCTCTGTGGATGGGTCTGCTGCCAATCTGAAATTTTCCTGTCATTTGTTACAGACCTCTTGTCCCAAACTGCTTTCAGGATTTTCTCTTTGTCACTGAGACTTGTAAGTTTTACTATTAGATGACAGGATGTTGACCTATTTTTATTGATTTTGAGAGGGGTTCTCTGTGCCTCCTGGATTTTGATGCCTGTTTCGTTCCCCGGATTAGGGGATTTCTCTTCTATAATTTCTCTTCTATAATGTCCAATATACCTTCTGCCCCTCTCTCTTTTTCTTCTTCTTCTGGGATCCCAATTATTCTAATATTGTTTCACCTTATGGTATCACTTATCTCTCGAATTTTCCCTTCATGGTATAGTAATTGTTTACCTCTCTTTTTCTCAGCTTCTGTATTCTCCATCAGTTGGTCTTCTATATTACTAATCGTCTCTTCTGCCTCATTTATCCTAGCAGTAAGAGCCTCCATTTTTAATTGCACCTCATTAATAGCTTTTTTTAATTTCAATTTGGTTAGATTTCAGTTCTCTTATTTCTCTTGAGAGGAATTTTATTTCTCCAGAAAGGGATTCTCTACTATCTTCCATGCTTTTTTCAAGCCCAACTAACACCCTGATAGTCGTCATTCTGACATCTCACTAATGTCCGTATTGATTAGGTCCCTAGCCATCAGTACTGCGTCTTGTTCTTTTCTTTCTTTTTTTTTATTTGATTTTTTCCACCTTGTCATTGTATCAGAATATATATGTAATATATATATAAATATATATGTGTGTAATATATATATAAATATATATGTAATATATAAATATATATGTAATATATATAAATATATATGTAATATATAAATATATATGTAATATATAAACATATATGTAATATATATAAATATATATATATATATTAGGCTGATGAATAGAACAGAGTCACACACTTGATTTTGGGTGTATTTTGGTCTGTTAGAAGAATCTGCCTCCAAATATTTTAAAGAAAGAAAAAGTTACATATATACAAAAATAAGGGTAAACGTGTTGAAGGGAAGGAATATGACTGTAAAGATGGAAATTAAAAAAGATTTTTAAAAAGTAATTCATAAAATAAGTAGTTGCTTGACAAAAGAGAAAAAAAAAGAGAATGTGATCAGGCTGGAGACTAGAACAAAGCCATATGTTAGTTTTACGGTATATTTTGATCTGTTAGAAGAAACAGTATCCCAGAATTTTAAAGAAAGAAAGACTTATATGTATACACAAAATAAGGTTAAATACAATGAAGGGATAGAATATAACTATAACAATGAAAATTTAAAAATATTTTTAAAAGGTATTGATAAGAAAAAAGTTTAAAAAGGTTAAAATAGGAAAGTGGGAAATTTTTTAAAAATAGAATAAGAAAAAAATTAAATTAAAAAATTTAACTTTGGAAGTTTTAAGAATCATGGGGGGAAAGCCATGAATTCTATGTGCTGTATTCCCATAGCTCTGAAGTTTTGCCATTCTCATTGATAGGTGAACTTGGTCTTGACTGGGTATTCTTGCTGATCCTCTGTGGAAGGGGCTTGTTGCAGTAATTCTCATATGTCTTTGCCCAAGGTGGAATTGCACTGCCACTGCCAGGGGCCAGGCTATATAATCTACTTGCTTTTGCTCTCTGTAGTTTTGTTCCCTGAACACTTTCCACACAGCTTTGGAGGACAAGACTGAAAATGCTGGCCTCCCAATCTCCAGTCCCGGAGGAGCTAAGAGCTCAGGGGACACCTTCTTCAGTGAACCCTCAGAGAAAAGCAGCAGTCACTCCTGTCTCCCTGGTCTGTGGATGCACCCCATGCTCACCCGGCCTGTGACTGAGCATTTCTGTCTCTGGCACACGGCCCCTCTTTTTGTCTCCAGTCCCAGCAGATTCTGCAGTGTGCTCACACACTGCTCCTCCTAGTGGAGGAAAGGGGGGGGTCTCCCTTTATCTGCCACTTGTGGGGTCCCTGCTCAAAGAGCAGTGGCCCGACTGTGCCAGGGATCACAGTTTATGGCAACCCTGAGCTGAGAGCCCACTCCTTGGCTCTGTCTTTGCATCCAGCTTCCCCACTCTGATTCCTTGGAGCTGTGCCACACTCAGGCACCCGTCTTTCTGTGACCCAAGGGATCTGAGACCACATTTTCCCAGCAAGGGCTCCAACCCTCGCTTAGCCACTGGAGTGATGTCCCTCAGTGGAGCTGACTTCTAAGAGTTCCGATTTTGTGCTCTGCTGCTCTACCACTTGCCAGGAGCCCGGCCCTCCCCCCACAGTCTATCTTCCCATATAGTGCCTCAGATTCACTTCTCTGCACGTCCTACGTTCCAGAAAGTGGTCACTTTTCTGTTCCTAGAATTTCTGCTATTCTTTTCTTCAATATCCTACTGAGTTTGTAGGTGTTTAGAATGGTTTGATTACTATCTAGCTGAATTCCTGGGATGGGATGAAATTTAGGTCTCCTACTTCTCCACCATTTTGCTTCTCTTGCCACATGCATTTCTGATCTCAAACTCAGAAACCCAAGAACCAGAGAAGAAAGAAGGACCTGTAAGCCTATAGCACACATTTCATTCTCTTTTAGTGGTATTGGAGCAGTGTTATGGAAGAGGGTGCAAGTTTTGGAGCCAGATTGCTATACAGGTAGCAATGGGACCTTGAGCAATTAAAGGTGCCAGATTTATGTAGCAATTAAAAATAAAGTATGCCCAAGAGACTCTTAATCTCACAAAACAAACTGAGGGTTACTGGGTGGTGGGAGGGTAGGGATAGGGTGGATGGGTTATGGACACTGGGGAGGGTTTGTGCTATGATGAGTGCTGTGAAAGGTGTAAGCATGATGATTCACAGACCTTTACTCCTGGGGCAAACAATAAAAAAAATTAAGTATGCCCAGTTAAATGTGAATTTCAGGTAATAAAGAATTTTCTAGTATAAGTAAGTTCCAAATATTGTATAGGCTATAAACACTAAAGAATTATTCGGAGCACCTGGGTGGCTCAGTTGGTTAAGTTCAGGTCATGATCCCGGGGTTCTAGGATTAAACCCTGCATCAGGCTCTCTGGTCAGTGTGGAGTCTGCTGGTCCCTCTCCCTTTGTCCCTTCCCCCTGCTCCTCCTCTCTCTTTCTCTCTCAAATAAATAAAAACTTTAAAAAATAAAAAAAATTCATTATTTGAAATTCGAATTTAACTGGGTATTCTGTATTTTGTATGGCAACTTTTACTTAATCTATCCGTGCTTGAGTTTTCTCATTATTAAATGGAAGGTAATGATAGTACCAATCTGATAGGGTTGTTATGAAGATTGCATGAGTTAATACATAGAAAGTACTTAGAATAGTAAGTAATATAGAGAAGATTTCAATAAATTATACTTTGCTATTGTTGATGAGGTTATGATATTTATTGAAGATATTTCTGAGGCCTTCTGCTGTCAGCTCTGATCATTAATGCATTGAGTGAGACTCCCCAAGGCTAGACAAAAGACATTGACAAGACAGGTCCGTGTCTCCCAGGAATGGATCCGCCTGAGAATTCCTGCTTCATCACTTATTGGCTGGGTACAGCTTGGGGGAATGTAGCCTCAGTGTAGGTGCAGTGATGAATTTCAGATCACAATAGCTGAAGCTGTTGCTCCATTTTGTTTCCTGAAGTCAGAGGTCTCAGAGGTGCATTCTCATGAATACCAGTGTACAGATCTATTTTTCACATAGATTCAGAGAGCAGCTACTCTGTGGAAACTGATTTGAGATATAAAAGGGAAGTTAGTAAGATAAAACTATATCCATTGTCACTGCATTGCATCTCATGGCTACAAACAGTATTCATCCTCTCCCTCACCATTATCCACTTCCTTTTTGGACTATTTGCCATCGCCAGGCATTGAGTATTGGCCATTGTGGGTTGTTGTTGTTGTTGTTGTTGTTTTTCCAGGTTTTAAAGAGCCATTCCACTAGCAATTTATCCCAGCTTCCTGGAGTCCTTGATAGGATGTTAAATTCCATATCCTGAAAGAATGCTCCCTACATTAATGAGTTCTTATTTATCCTATCTTCCATTCCAAGTCCCCCTTTCTTACTGGCACATGCTGTCTAAATCTTGCAACTCTTTAAATGTGTGGTCTTCTAGTTTATCATATCTGTCATGTTCCCAGCTGGACTGTGCTGAGATTTAACCCCAGTTATCAGGCTGGTGTCCAGGAGAGGGGTAGGGGCATTTCCTGAGGGGAGGGAACATTTGTTGGATCATGGGGAGAGGTCTCTACAGAATCTTCTACCACAGTTGAAGTGCTAGCTCAGATTCAGGGGGTCTGCACTGTGAACACTATCAAAGGCATATATCCAAATGTACACATCCGAGATATCAGGATCCCAGGTATTTTTAAACAGGACCCTAACCAGAAAAGTAGACTTGCCTGCCTTGGTGGTACATCCAAATGTCTCTAGAACTCTGTGACTCTAACAGTTAGGCCTCCCACCTGTCAACTGTGTCTACTTTTCAAATGCAGAAGATAAGGACCTCGGTAAGCTACTAAAGTGGGTCTCTGGCTAGTAACTGTTAGAAAATAACACTCAGAAAAAGGAAAGAAATGAAAAAAAAAGCACTCAATCTCTCATTATGCTTCCTTAGGGCATAAATATAACTTAGAGGTAATCATCCTATTCCACTGTCTACTTAGTAAGTATTGCCCATCCATAGCCTCTACCACCCACCAACATACACCACAGAACAGTTCTAAAGAAAGTTCTAAGGCTATCAGAAGTCATCAAGGCAATATTGCCCATCTGAAGAATCCCATGTCACCCAGGAATGGTATCTCACTATCTCAAGTTATTATCTCAGCTGCCCATAGTCACTGCCCAGGAGCAGCTTGTGGAAAGCGCAGCCTTAACAGGAAAACACAATGATACATTTCAAAATGCAGCAGCTGGGGCTGTCAGTCAGTTACATTTCCTGCAGTAGGATATCTGAAAGAGATATTCTCATGAATGCCACATTGAGGTCTATAAATAGAAGTGGGAGAGATGACATGAAAACAGCAGAGTAGGGAGCTCCAAGAATCAGTCCTTTCACTGAAGCAATCATTAAGCAAACAAAACTGACAGAATTAACTTTAACTCTAGAATCTAATTTAAAAACTTATAACAATTAGAGTGCTTAATAAAGACAGAGGATGTTAAATACTGGTAAGAAAGCATTACTGCATTTTTGTTTACCTGTCTACCACCCCCCATTCCCCAGTATGACAGTGGCCATGAGGACAGTGGTCAGCATTTCTGGTATTACCTAGCTGATGCCAGAGGGCCATGGTGGACCTGGTTCTAAAACACTGTGGTTATGCAATTTGCATTTTGACCAGTTTTGTGGTTTCTAGAGGGACCAGTGCAGAGGCTTGATTTTGTTTTGCCTCCAACAGGCTGGAATAGCATCTTTGGCAAAAGCATTCACATATGTCAAAAGCATTTAAAGACATATAATATGTATAGCTGTCTCAGGCAAGTGGTGGAGAATAGGGAAAACAGAAGTTGGACCAACAGATATGGGGAAGAGAACACTTGAGGAGAAAATATTTGGGGAATAAAGTCCTTGAAGGGCAACCCATATAATAGGGAATTACAGGTGCAACACACATGCCTAAAACGGGATGTATGCTCAGTAAGACCTGAACCTCTGGACCTGAACCTCATAAGACCTGAACCTCATAAACCTCTGGAAAACCATGGCCTCTGCATAAGCAAGCAGGGAAGGCTAAGACAGAATGGTATATAGGTAACTTGGCTAAGCAGTGAAGGTGTGTCCTAACTCCAAGGCAGTCTACAAAGACTGGGAGAGTTGTTTGTTGCTTCAGAAAGAAAAAAAAAATCTATCAGGTCATCTGTCAGGAGATTGATTGATTGATTGATTGATTGATTTTATTATTTGACCCAGGGGTACAGGTCTGTGAATCATCATGCTTACACCTTTCACAGAACTCACCATAGCACAAACCCTCCCCAATGTCCATAACCCATCCACCCTATACCTACCCGCCCACCCCCCAGTAACCCTCTGTTTGTTTTGTGAGATTAAGAGTCTTTCATGGTTTGTCTCCTTCCCTATCCCATCTTATTTCATTATTTTTCCCTCCGTACCCCCACGACCCCCCACCTGCCCCTCAAGTTCCTCATATCAGATCATATGATAACTGTCTCTCTCTGATTGACTTATTTCACTTAGCATAATACCCTCTAGTTCCATCCATGTCATTGCAGTCAGCAAAATTTCATTTCTTTTGATGGCTGCATAGTATCCATTGTATATATGTACCACTTCTTCTTTATCCATTCATCTGTTGATGGATATCTAGATTCTTTCCATAGTTTGGCTATTGTGGACATTGCTGCTATAAACATTTGGGTGCATGTGCCCCTGAGGATCACTACCTTTGTAACTTTAGGATAAATACCCAGTATTACCCGTGATTGCGGGGTCATAGGGTAGCTCTATTTTCAACTTTTTGAGGAACCTCCATACTGTTTTCCAGAGCAGCTGCACCAGCTTGCATTCCACCAGCAGTGTAAGAGGGGACCCCTTTCTCCACATCCTTGCCAACACCTTTCATTTCCTGAATGGTTAATTTTAGCCATTCTGACTGTGTGAGGTGGTATCTCACTGTGGTTTTGATTTATTTCCCTGAATGCTGAGCAATGTTGAGCAATTTTTCATGTGTCTATTGGCCATTTCAGTATATTCTTTGCATAAATGTCTGTTCACGTCTTCTGCCCATTTCTTGACTGGGTTATTTGTTTTATGGGTGTTGAGTTTGAGAAGTTCTTTATAGATTTTGGATACTAGCCCTTTATCTGATACGTTATNGGAAGAAGTTGCTGCGGTTGAGGTCGAAGAGGTTGCTGCCTGTGTTCTCCTCGAGGATTTTGATGGATTCCTTTCTCACATTGAGGTCTTTTATCCATTTTGAGTCTATTTTTGTGTGTGGTGTCAGGAAATGATCCAGTTTCATTGTTCTGCATGTGGCTGACCAGTTTTCCCAACACCATTTGTTGAAGAGACTGTCTTTTTCCCACTGGACATTCTTTCCTGCTTTGTCGAAGATTAGTTGACCATAGAGTTGAGGGTCCATTTTTGGGTTCTCTATTCTGTTCCACTGGTCTATGTGTCTGTTTTTGTGCCAGTACCATACTGTCTTGATGATGACAGCTTTGTAATAGAGCTTGAAGTCTGGAATTGTGATGCCGCCAACTTTGGTTTTCTTTTTTTCCTTTGGCTATTGGGGGTCTTTTCTGGCTCCATGCCATATAAATTTTAGGATTATTTGTTCCATTTCTTTGAAATAAATTGCTGGTATTTTGATGGGGATTGCATTAAATGTGTAGATTGCTCTAGGTAGCATAGACATTTTCACAATATTTATTCTACCCATCCATGAGCATGGAATGTTTTTCCACTTCTTTGTGTCTTCCTCAATTTCTTTCATGAGTACTTTATAGTTTTCTGAATACAGATTCTTTGCCTCTTTGGTTAGGTTTATTCCTAGGTATCTTATGGTTTTGGGTGCAATTGTAAATGGGATTGACTCTTTAATTTCTCNCTTTCTTTGCTGTTCTTTCTCTAGCTTTTGTAGGTGTAGAGTTAGGTTGTGTACTTGAGACCTTTCTTGTTTCTTGAGAAAGGCTTGTATTGCTATATACTTCATCTCAGGGTCTGCCTTTGCTGCATCCTAGAGATACTGAACAGTTGTGTTTTCATTTTCATTTGTTTCCATGAATTTTTTTAATTCTTCTTTAATTTCCTGGTTGACCCATTCATTCTTGAGTAGGGTGTTCTTCAGCCTCCATGTATTTGAGTTCTTTTCAACTTTCCTCTTGTGGTTGAGTTCTAGTTTCAGAGCATGATGTTCTGAAAATATGCAGGGAATGATCCCAATCTTTTGGTGCCTGTTGAGACATTATTTGTGATCTAGAATATGGTCTATTCTGGAGAATGTTCCATGTGCACTGGAGAAGAATGTGTATTCTGTTGTTTTGGGATGGAATGTTCTGAATATATCTGTGATGTCCAACTGGTCCAGGGTGTCATTTAAAGCCTTTATTTCCTTGTTGGTATTTTGCCTCCATGATCCATCCATTTCAGTAAGGGGGGTGTTAAAATCCCCTACTATTATTGTATTATTGTGAATGTGTTTCTTTGATTTTGTTATTAATTCGTTTATATAATTGGCTGGTCGCATGTTAGGGTCATCGATATTTACAATTGTTAGATCTTGTTTGACAGATTCTTTATGTATGATGTAGTGTCCTTCCTCATCNTCATCTCTTATGATATTCTTTGCCTTAAAGTCTAGTTTATCTGATATAAGGATTGCCACTCCAGCTTTCTTTTGCTGTCCATTGGCATGGTAAATTGTTTTCCATCCCCTCACTTTAAATCTGGAGGTGTCTTTGCGTGTAAGATGAGTTTCTTGTAGACAGCATATCGATGGGTCTTGTTTTTTTATCCATTCTGATACCCTGTGTCTTTTAGTTGGGGCATTTAGTCCATTTACATTCAGAGTAACTATTGAGAGATATGAATTTAGAGCCATTGTATTGCCTGTAAGGTGGCTGTTATGATATATTGTGTCTCTTCCTTTCTGGTCTATGTTTCTTTTAGGTTCTCTTTGCTTAGAGGACCCCTTTCAATATTTCCTGTAGGGCTGGCTTGGTGTTTGCAAATTCCTTGAGTTTTTGTTTGTCCTGGAAGATTTTTATCTCTCCTTCTATTTTCAGTGAGAGCCTAGCTGGATATAGTATTCTTGGCTGCAGATTTTTCTCGTTTAGTGCTCTGAATACATCATGCCAGCTCTTTCTGGCCTGCCAGGTCTCTGTGGGTAGGTCTGCTGTCAGTCTAATATTTCTACCATTGTATGTTATAGACCTCTTTTCTGGAACTGCTTTCAGGATTTTCTCTTTGTCACTAAGATTTGTAAGTTTTACTATTAGATGACGGGGTGTGGACCTATTTTTATTGATTTTGAGGGGGATTCTCTGTGCCTCCTGGAGTTTGATGCTTATTCCCTTCACCAAATTAGGGAAATTCTGTACTATAATTTGCTCCAAAATACCTTCTGCCCCCCTCTCTCTTTCTTCTTCTGGCATCCAAATTATTCTAATGTTGTTTCGTCTTATGGTATTACTTATCTCTCGAATTCTCCCCTCATGGTCTATTAGTTGTTTGTCTCTCTTTTCCTCCGCTTCTTTATTCTCTGTCATTTTGTCTTCTAAATCACTAATTCTGTCTTCTGCCTCATTTATCCTAGCAGTACGAGCCTCCATTTTTTATTGCACCTCATTAATAGCTTTTTTGATTTCAGCTTGGTTAGATTTTAGTTCTTTTTATTTCTCCAGAAAGGGTTTTTATTTCTCTAGAGAGGGCTTCTCTATTATCTTCCATGCTTTTTTCTCGAGCCCAGCCAGCACCTTGATATCGTCATTCTGAACTCTAGTTCTGTCATAATTCTAATGTCCACATTGATTAGGTCCCTAGCCATCATTACTGCCTCTTGTTCTTTTTTTGTGTGTTGATTTTTTCTGCCTTGTCATTTTATGCAGATAAGAATAGATGGATGAGAGAACAAAATACGAAAGGGTAGCAATGACCCCAGAGAAATATACACTAACCTAATCAGAAGAGACCTGGAACTGGGGAAGAAGAGAGAACAAACCAAAAAACAAAAACGAAAAAACCCAAAATCAAACAAAAGCAAAAACATAAAATAAAACAAAACCCTATATCTATATCTTTATTATCTATTTCTGTTTCTATATCTATCTCTTTCTCTGACTCTATCTTTATCTATTAGAGTGGTGAATTGAACAGACCCTATATTTATACAAAATGTAATGTTAAATACAATGAAGGGATAAAATATGACTGTAACAATGAAAGTTTAAAAAGATTAAAAAGTGTTGATAAGATATAATAGTTAAAAAACATTGAAATTGGAAAAAGGAAAAAATTTAAAAGAAAAGAGTAAGAAAAAAAATAAAATTCAAAGAATTTAACTTTGAATGAATAAAGCATCATGGGGTAAAGCCATTAATTATCTGCGTTGCTTTCCCCTAGCTCTGGAGTTCCACAGTTCTCAGCTATCTGTGAACTTGGTTTTGGCTGGATGTTCTTCCTGATCTTCTGGGGGAGGGGCCTGTTGTTGTGATTCTCAAGTGTCTGCTCAAGGCAGAATTGCACCACCCTTGCCAGGGGCCAGGCTAAGTAATCATCTTGGGTTCGCGCTCAGGAGCTTCTGTTCCCTGAACGCTTTCCTTATATCTTTGGAGAATGGGAATGAAAATGGCAGCCTCCCAGTCTTCAACCTGGAGGAGCCAAGAGCTCAGGGCCTCACTCCTCAGTGCATCCTCAGAGAATAGCAATCAGTCCCTCCTGTCTCCCTGGTCTCTATCCGCACTCCGAGCTCACCCCGCCTGTGACCAGGCATTTCTATCTCTGGTGCATGGCCCGGTTTAGAATCTCCAATCCCAGCAGATTCCTGCAGCCACTCCCATGCCGCTCCTCCCAGAGGAGGAAGGAGGGGGTCTCTCCAGTCTGCTACTCATGGGGTGCCCACTCAAATATCAGTGGCCCGACTCTGCTTTGGATCACATCCCAAGGTAACACCGAGCTGAGAGACACCTTCTCCACTTGGCTCCGTCTCTCCAGTCAGCTTCTCCTCTCTGATACCTGGGAACTCTGTCACGCTCAGACACGCCTGGTCTTTTTGTGTCCCCATTGGTCCTGAGACCACACTGTCCCTGCGAGGGCTTCGCTCCCTGCTTAGCCTCTGGGGCGATGTCCCTCAGTGGAGTAGACTTCTAAAAGTTCCTATTTTGTGCTCTGCTGCTCTCTCACTTGCCAGGAGCCAGCCCCTCCCCCCAGGGTCTATCTTCCCATCGCTTCAGATTCACTTCTCTGCACGTCCTACCTTCCGGAAAGTGGTTGGTTTTCTTTTCCTAGAATTGCTGCTCTTCTTCTCTTTGATATCCTGTAGAATTTGTAGGTGTTCAAAATGATTTGATAAGTATCTGGTTGCATTTCTGGGACCTGATGATAATCGGTCTCCTACTCCTCCACCATCTTGCTCCTCCTCTCTGTTAGGAGTTTTAAAAATATCTGGCTGATTGCTGAGATAATGAAACAGAGATGTTGGTGATCACACATGACAAAGAATATAGGCCTTGCAAAAACAGTTTGGGAATGTCACTAAACAAATGGATGAGTGTTCTTAATAAAGTACAGCAAAACATGGAGAGGGGAAGAATCTGATTTCCAGAGTTATCAAAGTATGATATTCAAAATGTCTAATTTCAGAAAATATATATTGAAAGGCATACAAAGAAGCAAGCAAGTATGGCCCATTTGCAGGAAAAAAAAAAGTCAGTAGCATCCCAGGGGAAGCCCAAGCATTGGTCTTATTAGACTTTATATCAACTATGAGCTTAAATGAGCTCAAAGAGCTAAAGGAAACTGTAGACAATGAACCAGAAAGGATGATGTCTTGCCAGACAGAGAATACAATAAAGAGACCAAAATTATAGAATCAAATGGAAAATTTTGAGCAGTAAAATATAATCGCAGAAATAAAAAATTCACTAGATTGGCTCAACAGATTTGAGCAGGTAGAAGAATCTGTGAATGTTAAAATAGGACAATTATCAAGTTAGAGAAGCAGAGGGAAAGAAAGAATGAAGAAAAATGAATAGAACCTGAGCGACTTCTGGGATGCCATCAAGTATATGCATTATGGCCTTATGTATGAATCTACATATCCAAGAACCAAGATGAAATTCAAATAGAATAAATTCAAGAAGATCCACATCAAAACACATTATAATCAAAATTCAAAAACCAAAAAGAGAATCTTGAAAGTGGAAAGCAGAAAGCAACTTATTTTGTAGATAGGGTCCTCAGTAAGATTAACAACTTATTTCTCATTAGAGATCATAGAGGTCAGAAAGTGGTGGGATGACATTTAAACTGTATGAAGAAAACCATAAACCAAGAATTCTATGCTTGATTTTAGAAGAAAAACTCTCAACTCGTGATGTTAGTTGTGGTTTTTTCATATATGTTTCTCTAACATCTAACAAAATAAGAATGTCCACTCTCACCACTTTTTTCAGCGTAGTACTTGGAGTCCTAGCTGCAGCAGTCAGACAAGAAAATGAAATAAAAGGCATCCAAATGGGGAAGGAAAAAGTTTTACTTCCATTATTTGCAGACATCATGATACCAAATATAGAAGGCCCTAAAGACCACCAGTATAGTACTGGCACAAAAAGGATACATAGATCCATGGAACAGACGAGAGATCCTAGAACTAAACTTATGCTTTTATGGTCAATTAGTCTGCAACTAAGAAGATGAGAATATACAACGGGGAAAAGTCAGTCTTTTCAACAGTGGTGCTGGGAAAACTGGACAGAAACATGCAGCAGAATGAAACTGGAACACTTTCTTACACCATACACAAAAATACACTCAAAGTAGATTAAAGACCTAAATGTGAGACCTGAACCCATAAAATTCCTAGAAATGAACATAGATAGTAAAATTCGTCAACATGGGCTGTAGAAATAATATTGTACATATGTCTCCTTGGCAAGGGAAATGAAAATTAAATTATTGGGACTACACCAAAATAAAAAGCTTTTGCACAGCAAAGGAAAGCATCAACAGAACAAAAGGGCAGCCTAGTGAATGAAGGATAATATTTGCAAATGATATATCTGATAAGAGGTTAATATTCTAAATATATAAAGAACTTATACAACTCAACACCCAAAAAAAACCCCAAATAATCTGAGTAAGATGGGCAGAGGACTTGAATAGACATTTCCCAAAGAGGGCATACAAATGGCTAACAGACACATGAAAAGATATTCAGCACCACTAATCATCAGGGAATTGCAAATCAAGACTATAATTAGGTATCACCTTACACCTCTCAGAATGGCTAGACTCAAAAAGACAAGAAATAACAAATGTTAGTGAGAATGTGGAGAAAAAACCCTGTGTGTTATGTGGCAATGCAAACTGGTACAACCTCTATGGAAAACAGTACAGAGGTTCCTCAAAAAATTAAAAGTAGAATTACCATATTATCCAGGTAATTCCATGACTGGGTATTTACTCAAAGAAATGAGAACACTAATTCAAAAAGATATATGCACCCCAATGTTTATCGCAGTATTATTTACAATAGTCAGGTATGGAAGCAACCCAAGTGCCCATTGATTGATGAATGGATAAAGAATATGGGATATGTATACTATACATATCATGTAATATTACTCAGCCTTAAAAAAGAATGTGATCTTGCCATTTGTTATGATGTAGATATACCTAGAGGGTATAATGCTGACTGAAATAATTCAGTCAGAGAAAGACAAATGCTACTTGATTTCACTCATATAGGATTTTAAGAAATAAGAGAAATGAACAAAGGAAAAAAGAGACAAAAAATACAGAGAACACACTGGTGTTTGTCAGAGGGCAGGTGGTTGGGGGGATAGGTGAAAAAAAAGAGAATTAAGAGTACACTTTTCATGATGAGCACTGAGTAATATATGGAATTGTGGAATCACTTTATTATAAACCTGAAACTAACACAACACCATATATTAACAATACTTCAATATATGTTGAAAAGAATTTATGTATGTACATAAAAGAATTCTTCACCTGGAAAAGTCTTATAACTGAAAACAGAAAAACATTGCTAAAAGAAATTAAAGAAGACTTAAATAAATGTGGACATCCTGTGTACATGGATTAGAACATATTGCATGGAGACTGGGTGTGGTGCATAAACAATGATTCTTGGAACACTGAAAATAAATAAATAGATAAATAGATAAATAAAGCTCCCCCCCAAAATAAAACTTACTCTTGTTAAGATGGCAGCACTACCCAAAGCAGTCTACAGATTCAGTGCAATCCCTACCAAAATTCCAATGGCTTTTTTTTTTCAGAAATAGAAAAGGCCAGTTTATAAATTTATATGAAATTACAAAAGGCCCTAAGCAGCCCAATCATGAAAAAGAAGAAAGAGAACACACCTCCAGATTTCAAAACTTACTACAACTATTTTTTGTTTTTTACTAAATCGATAAGATAATTGCATGTAGAGTAGATGGCCTTTTCCAAAAATGATGCCACATAAACTGGACACCCAATTGAGGGAAAAATGAGTCTTGTCCTCTACCTCATGGCAACACAAATATACCTAAAATGGACCACAGCCCTCAATGTAAAGGATGAGATTATGCAACTTCTAGAGTGAGAGTGACATCATCAACATGGTAGAATAAGAATTTTCTACCATCTTACCATCAAG
Organism: Ailurus styani; assembly: GCA_002007465.1. NCBI lineage: Eukaryota > Metazoa > Chordata > Mammalia > Carnivora > Ailuridae > Ailurus > Ailurus styani. Next base: position 527,497 of record LNAC01000831.1, on the reverse strand, counting down.
CAACACTAATTTAGACAATCACTCATGAATAAGAGTGCCTTTGTGGAAGTCTGGGAGTCCAGTGAAGAAGTTCCAGCCCACCAATGGAGTAAAAAGGAAAAAAAAAATCTGAGATTGGGTGCATTGAGTAGGGTAAGGGGAGCAGTTTCACTTTACCTGTATCATCCCTTTGCCAAGGTAGCACAGCTCAGTGCCAAGAGCCCACGATTCTCAGTGCACGATTTCTCCCATGGCTAAAAGAGCATGTGAGTAACTGCCGGACTTCCAAAGCTGTGTAGGATGCTGCCAGAGACTCACTTCTTTCTCACCCCATCTGGAATACTGAGGTGTGTTTTATAACTAGATGGTGGGGAGCAGTTGGAACAACAGTAGTCACAGCTCTCTGAGAGCATCAAGGGGACACAGATCCTACTAACTGACTGTTATCATGAAGCCTGCCACAAACTCATGAGGAGTCATCCTTGACTATGGATCTGCAAAACTGTCATCAGGTACCCCCAATGCTCCATGTGTGCCCCCACACCCAATGGCCAGATTCTCTGTACTCACCTCTAGGGTGACAAAAGGAGCCTTTGCAGCTTCTACTAATCACACAGAGAAAGCTGGCCTGACTCTGCAAGGTTAAGAAAAAGCTCACAAACTTGAGCATTAAGGACTGCCCTAAGGAAAACAAACATGATGCTCTCAGTGTCTGGCCTAGAGTTTCAGAATAGACAGAAGGCATACAACCTTAAAAATTCTTCCTCAAGAGGGAAAAAAAAGTGTGGAGCAGGTGTATCCATAGAAAAGGTCTGAGTAAGACTCAATCTCCACAAGACTAAAAGAAGCTATTTCATTCCTTAAACTAGTTGATAAGACTGGATGAGGTGACTACTTCTTTAAATGAGACAGACTTCAAGAAGCATGAAAAATCAAGGAATATGATACCATTAGAGAAACATAATAATTTTCTAGTAAATATCTCCCAAAAAATGGAAGTCTACGATTTACCCAATAAAGAATTTAGATAGCTTTTTTAAGGAGGCTCAATGAGCTAAAGAAAACAAAGACAGTAAGATAAGGAAAATAATGCACAAACAAAATGAGAACTTTACAAAGATAGAAATCATAAAAAAACCAAAAAGATTCTGGGGGTAAAGAATACAATGATGAAATGAAAAATGTAATAGAAAACATCAATAGCGCACAGGATTGAGCCAAAGGAAGAATCTCTGAGGTAGAAGATGAATCTTTTGAAATTACCCAGTCAAAGGAGAACAAAGAAAGAAGAATGAAAAGGAGTGAAGAAAGCCCAAAAGGAACAAAAGCAAATATGAAATATTGGGACTTCATCAAGATAAAAAGCTTTTGCACAACAAAGGAAATAGTCAACAAAACTAAAAGGCAATCTTCAGAATGGGAAAAGGTATTTCCAAATGTCTTGTCAGATAAAGGGCTAGTACCCAAAATCTATAAAAAACTTATCAAACCCAACACCCAAAGAATAAAAAATCCAGTCAAGAAATGGGCAGAAGGCATGAACAGACATTTTCCAAAGAAGTCATACAGATGGCCAACAGACACATGAAAAAATGCTCAACATTACTCAGCATCAAGGAAATACAGATCAAAACCACAATGAGATACCACCTCAATGAGATACCTGTCAGAATGGCTAAAATTAACAAGTCAGGAAACAACAGATATTGGCAAGGACATGGAGAAAGGGGAACCCTCTTACACTGCTGGTGGGAATGTTAGCTGGTTGCAGCCACTCTGGAAAACAGTATGGAGGTTCCTCAAAAAGTTAAAAATAGAACTACCTAATATGACCCAGCAACGGCACTACTATGTATTTATCCAAATGATACAAGCATAGTGATTCAAAGGGGAACATGCACACCAATGTTTATAGCAGAAATATCCACAATAGCCAAACTATGGAAAGAGCCCAGATGTCAATCAACAGATGAATGGATAAAGAAGAGATGGTATATATGAACAATGGAATATTACTCAGCTATCAAAACGAATGAAATCTCGCCATTTACAATGATGTGAATGGACCCAGAGGATTTTATGCTAAATGAAATAAGTCAGAGAAAGGCAATTATCATATGATCTCACTCGTATATGAAATCAAAGAAGCAAAAGAGATGATCCTGGGGGAGAGGAAGGAAAAAATTAGAGGAAAACAGAGAGGGAGGCAAAACATAGGGGATTCTTAACTATAGGGAACAAACTGAGGGTTGCTGGAGGGGAGGTCTGTGGAAGGATAGAGTAACTAGGTGAAGGGCATTAAGGAGGGCATTTGAAGTAATGAGCACTGAGTGTTGTATATAAGTGATGAATCACTGAATTCTACCTATGAAACTAATAATACAATATATGTTAACTGAATTTAAATAAAAAAATTTTTAAAAGGCATAAAGTTCATATATGAACTATAAGATACCACAAGGAAAAACAATCTGTGATATTATTTTCCATCATAGTAGCTTGTTTTCTTGTGTATTTGATGATAATTTTTTAAGATTTACTTATTTTAGAGAGAGCACACAAGCAGGGAGAGGGGCAGAGGGATAAAGAGAGAAACCCAAGCAGACTCTGCAGGGAGTCTGATACAGGGCTCCATCTCATGACCTGAGATCATGACCTGAGCTGAAATCAAGAATCAGATGCCTAAGCAACTGAGCCATCTAGGCACCCCTGCATTTGGTGATTTTTGATTGTGAACTTGTATTTGTTTTATTCTAATTCATGGTAATCCTGGGCTTCCTATCAAAAATGCTTTAATCCAGGGGTGCCTGGCTGGCTCAGTTGGTGGACTATGGGACTATAGGTCTTAGGGTCATAGAGCCTACTTAAAAAAAATGCTTTAATTCAGACATGAACTTTTTTTTTATTCTTTATGCCAAAGTTAGGCGCACTATATCCTGGGAATATTTTAACCCCTGGCTTAGTCAGAAGTCTTGGGCTTAGCTCCTTTTTCTAGAGCCTTGTTCAGGACTTAGTCACTTGAATGTGATGCCCCTTAGAGTAGTTGTACCTCACCCTGACCCTCAGTATTTGTTTTCTGTTCAAGGATCTTTACTCTAGTTTTAATGAAGGGATTTAATTTGGTTACTATTTTTTTTATTGAGACTATGGGACACTTGGAGAGATGTTCTTATTTTTTTAGAATTCTGTGATGTACATCAATGTGTGTTTTATAGACAATCTTGTTGGGAGCTCCCGCTGGTATTTCTGGTTGGCCGTCCTGCCAGATACCAATGCTTATTCTTTCATTTTATCATAGTGTCCTTCATTACCTCTCACCTAGAAGGGAGAATACATCCTATCTTGCCCCTCTTAATTTCACTCTCTCCAATTTTAATTTATCCTGTATATGATTGCCAACTTGGTGTATCAATGAACATGTTAGACATTTTAAATTCAAGATACCTGGAAATAAGAGTTTTGGGCTCAGGAAAGATAGGGATCCTAGAAATTTTTGAGTCACTGATATAATTATCAATGCCATGGAGTGGGTAAGATTAGTGGGGAGACTAGAGTAGTGAGTGTAAATAGAAGAGTACAATAACACACCAACTTCATGGAGTAGGCAGAGAAAAACTAGGAAAGGAGACTAAGAAGATGAAAGGCCAGAAATTGGAAAATAAAAGAATGGCATCTCCAAATGCAAGGAAAGAGTGGTTTTAAAGAGGGTAAATTTATATGGTCAGATGTGGCCAGAAGGGCTGCAAGAGGAGAACTTACCATTTGTTTGATCATTAGAAGATGGACGATTACTATTGCCAGAAAATTTTTAGTGTAGTGGGATCATATGCAAAATAGCAGTGACTTAGGCGCCTGGGTGGCTCAGTTGGTTAAGCAGCTGTCTTTGGCTCAGGTCATGATCCTGGAGTCTTGGGATCAAGTCCCACATCGGGCTCCCTGCTCAGCAGGGAGTCTGCTTCTCCCTCTGACCTCTCCCCCATCACGTGCACTCTCTCTCTCTCTAAAATGAATAAAATCTTAAAAAAAAATAGCAGTGACTGTATGAACAAGTAGTATAACTTGCTATAATCCTCTGTCCTCTTTCTCATTATATCCTACCTCTACTGAATATACAATGAATCAGTAAGCTTCCTGGAACAAAAATAAACACAATTGCCTTCTGATCTTCCATAGTTGAAAGGGATTCAGGCAAATACTGGAGAGGCTAGTAAGAAGGGCAAAGGAGGAGATTGGGGATAATAGTCATTAATTTTTTTATTGGACTTTACTTATTGTAGCTATTTTATTAATAAAATTTATGTAATCTGTTAGTAATAAATAATATTCCATATTTCTGATATGTTTTAGTTGAAGTATTTATATTTTATATTTCACGATATGAAATAATGAACAGAGAACAACTTGGTTACTTAACTGCTTGTTTCCGGAGTCAGAAAAACTCAGTATTATATCTGTGTAAATATCAGCATTCAGACCCAAAAAAAAAGACCTTTTTTTTTAGAACTCTCTGCAAAAATATATATGATTGTGACATGCTTTTCTCTCAAGATCTTAAACTTTCTGTAAAGGTAATTAATTTAAACTGTAGTTTTCATGTATCTTAGCATAAAGTTAAACTTTCACCATATAGAATTTTTGAAGTTATACTTCAGAGAAAGAGTGTATGATTGTGAAAAAAGAGTAGGCAAGTATTGTTTCACATATTTAGAAAATACTTAGAAAATACTTTAAAATATTTAGAAACCACTTATTGTCACTTTAGAATAGCCTAGGATGTATTTTTTCCAAAACTCACAAATATGACTTTTGAAATAATACATGACATCTCACCTTTTACCAAAGAAACACAAAAGTGTAGTTATTTGATGTGTTAACTATTTTTATCCTGCTATATTCTCCATATCCTCATACTTTTCTCTTATAAAACACAATAAAGTTAAAGATTATGAGAGACCTATTTCCTAAGCCACCCTTTCCCTATACCCAACAGTATCTACTCTGGGTTCTGCTTATCCCTGAAAGCTGCATTGAAGGCCTCTCTAGGCTCTTTGCTGCAGCTCCTTGTAAGTGCAGTAACATTTCACATACAGAAATCTCAACAGGCAAATTCCCTACTGTTTGAAAATATTTTTCCCATCAGAAGAACAAAAAACAATAACATAAATACATTAAACTGGCAGCTCTCTCCTTTTATGGTTTTGTTCACAACTAACATATAACATTTCTTTTCTTCCATATAGGTACCAGAGATTTGAAAAGGCATTTCTGTTAGCTGTTGACATTGGTGCTCGTGACCTGTTTATGGTGAGTCATTCCCAAGAGATGATTTTGTCCCTTCAGTTCTAAGGCTGAGTAAGTTGTCAGCTTTTGTGACCATTAAAAAGGATTAGTGTCATTTGTGCCTTAGACACATGGTGGGAAAGCATTATTCCATCTTGGCTCGCAGCTTTCCCTTCATGAAACTGGTCAATAGGCATCTAGTCTCTTTTGACTTGTTGACATTTTCATTGCCAGAGCCCAAAGGATATTTTATGTTTTCTAAGAATTTATAATTCTTGAACTTTTCTCCTCATGTACCTTGATGTGAGGGGATGACATCTGTCTATCTAATAAGCTTAAATGTCTTTTTATTCCGTCCTCTGAAGTACAGCAACAGAAGCTAAGACATAAGGCAAAAGATGTACCATACATTTTGAATGTGCTCAGTTTGTCCCTTAGATTTTACTGTGAAGTAACAAATTATGGATGTTCTCACTAGTATTTTTAAAGTTACCACAGGGCAAGTAGATCCAGGGGGTTATAAATTCACATATACTTTAATCCTCCCACTTATTAGCTAACAGCAGTAAAATTGTCAGTTTCTTACAGATCCTTGTGCTCTGTATCAGTTTCTTACAAGATCTTTTACCACAGTGTCACAGTGAGATCAGATGAAGGTGGTGCTCCTTTTCTGGTTTCCTAGCATATTCTGTTCCACAGAAACTTCACTGTTGGCAAAGAAACAATAAAGCAAAAGTTTCTTGAAAACAAAAAAATTCTGTAAGGCTCTTTTACCTGAGTCTTCTGTACAATGAAGACATTTTTGTAGTTTAAATTAAGCATTGATGGTTTAGATGTTAAAATGGATTTTTTGGCTTTAGATCACTTGTCTTGGAATGAGTTTGTTGTTTAAATTCTAGCTTTGCATCATTCGTTTAAATTGTGCTTTCATTGATCATGAAGAAAATCTTTCAATTACTTCAAAAGTAATAACCTTCTGTTATTCAGCATCTGTGTTTTGAATTCTGTCAAATTGAACAGGCATTTTCATATATTGAGGGAAGTTTTTACTATTTGGCCTATATCTGTGCATGTCGACATCACAGTTCAGAAATTATAACACTTTTTAGATTTTTGATCTCACTGACTTTATCTCTACCTTTTCATTTCTACCTCTATTCACTCCAGTAAAGGTAGATTTTCTTCATATCTCTTTACTTGTAAAGTTGTTTTTGGATCTAAGGAGAATGTACTGAAAGACTTTGTAAACTGGTAAGTAGTATACAGATATCATGTGTTACTACTGCTAAGACAGAACAACTATTGTTATTACATGGCTATGTAAGAAATAATGAAGATCTTAAAACAGGGTCTGAATTAAACGAATGTAAAGGAGAGGATATTTTGTAAGCAAAATCAAGATGATTCAGGAAGACCTTAGATGATAATAAAATATTTTTTGTAAGAATAAATAATACTATAATAGAAAGTAAACAATAGGGGCGCTTGGGTGGCTCAGTCGTTAAGCATCTGCCTTAGGCTCAGGTCATGATCCCGGGGTCCTGGGATCAAGCCCTGCATCAGGCTCCCTGGTCAGGGGAAAGCCTGCTTCTCCCTCTCCCACACCCCCCCCAGCCCGCTTATGTTCCTTCTTTTGCTGTCTCTATCAAATAAATAAATAAAATCTTAAAAAAAAAAGTAAACAATACCAAAAAGTATAGAGAAAAAAGTAAAATCCACTCAAAATCTTCCAGTTTAAAAATGAACATCCTTTAAAATACCTCTCTATGTGAATATATATGTGTGTGTGTATGTGTGTCTGTGTATACACTGTACTTTTTGTTTATAACTTGAGTTTTTTCATTCAACAATATAACATAGTTTTCCATATCAGTAAACATAAGTCTGTATCATTTCTTCAATGTTTACATTATATTCCATTTTAGGTGTGGTACTGGAATAAAAACAGGCATATGGATAAATGGAACAGAATAAAGGGCCCAGAAATGAATCCACGTTTACAGGGTCAACTAGTCTTTGACCAGGAACATACAATGTGGAAAGGATAGTCTTTTCAATAAGTAAGTCTTTTCAATAGGCAAATTGGCTATCCACATGCAAAAGAATGAACCTGGACCTTATACCACTCATAAAAACTAACTAAAAATGAATTGAAGACGTAAATATAAGACCTGAAACCATAAAACTTCTAGGAGAAAACATCAAGAAAAAGCTCCTTGACATTGGTCTTGGTAATGTTTTGTGTGTGTGTGTGTGTGTGTGTGTGTTTTGTTTTTGTTTTTGTTTTTGTTTTTATAAGACAACAAAAGCATAGGCCACAAAAATTAAATAAAAGTGGGACTAGTAGCATCTGGATGACTCAGTCAGCTGAGCATCTTACTCTTGATCTTGGCTCAGATCTTGATCTCATGGTCATGGGTTCAAGCCCCACATTAAAAAAAAAGAAGAAGAAAAATAAAATAAATGGGACTCTGTCAAACGAAAAAGCTTCTGCACAGTAAATGAAATAGTCAAAATAATGAAAAGGCAATCTATGAATGGGAGAAAATATTTGAAAATCATATATCTGATAAGGAGTTAATATCCAAAATATATGAGGAACTAATACAGATCAGTAACAAAAGAAATCAAATAATTCAATTAAAAAATAAACAAAGGACATGAAAAGACATTTTTCCAAAAAGACATGCAGTTGTCCAACAGGTACATGAAAAGGTACTCAACATCACTAATCACTTGGGAAATGCAAATAAAAACCACAATCTGATAACACCTCATACCTGTTAGGATGTCTCTTAACAAAAAAGAGATTATAATGGTTGACAAAGATGTGGAAAAAAGGGAACCCTTGTTCACTGTTAGTGGGAATATAAATTGGTGCAGCCACTATGGAAAATAGTATGGAGGTTCCTCACAAAATTAAAAATAAAACTATTACATGATCTAACGAATCCACCTCTGGGTAAATATCCAAAGGAAACAAAATCAGTATCTTGAAGAAGTATCTACCCATGTCTACTGCAGCATTATTCATAATAGCTAAGATGTGAAAACAACCTAAGTGTTCATTGACAGATGAAGGAAATCTTGCCATTTGCTATATCATTGATGAACCTGAAGGGCATTACACTAAGGAAAATAAGCCAGATAGAGAAAGACAAATACTGTATGTTATCAGTTATGTATGGAATCTTAAAAAATAAATAAAAGCTAATTTCACAGAAATAGAGAGTAAACTGGTAGTTGCCAGGGGCTTGTTAGTGCTCTTTGTCCTGTGTTTAAAAAGTCTTTTACTACCCCGAGGTCGTAAAAATTCTCTCTTTTTTTTAAGGTTTTTATTTTTAAGTAATCTCTACACCCAGCATGGGGTTTGAAGTCAAACCCCCCAGATCAAAAGAGTTGAATGCTCTACAGACTAAACTAGCCAGGTGCCCCAAAACTTCTTTTTAACTTCCAGAATTTGTATTATTTTAATGTTAACATTTAAACCTACAATCCACCTCTGTTGATTTTTAAGAGGATATAGCTCAAAATTTATTTCTATCATACGTATATCCAGTTGACCTGTGACCATGTATTGACAAAATTGTCCTTTGCTTGCTGCTTTACAGGGTCAGTTTTGCCATAATTGAGGTTCCTACAGAAATGCACATCGAAATCATAATGCGGTATCACCTCACACTGGTCAGAATGGCTAATATCAAAGTGACAAGAAATTATAAGTGCTGGGGGCACCTGACTGGCTCAGTCTGTGGAGTGTGCAACTCTTGATCTCGGAGTTTTGAGTTTGAGTTCCATGTTGGGTAGGAACTACTTAAAAATAAAATATTAAAAAAAATAAGTAGTGGCAAGGATGTGGAGAATGTTGGTGGAAATGGAAATTAATGCAGCCACTATGGAAAACAGTATGGAGGTCCCTTAAAAAATTAAAAATAGAAATACCATATGATCCAATAATTCTGCTACTAGATATTTACCCAAAGAAAATGAAAACACTCATTTGAAAAGAAATGTACACCCCTTTATTTGTTGCAGCATTATTTACAATAGCCAAGATATGGAGGCAAACCAAGTATTCATCCATAAATGAATGGATAAAGATGTGATGTGTGTACACACATACACACAAAATGAAATATTAGCCATAAAAAAGAATGAAATCTTGTCATTTGTGACAACATGGATGGACCTAGAGGGTATTATGCTAAGTGAAATAAGTCTGGCAGAAAAAGACAAATACAATATGATTTCACTTGTATGTGGAAGCTAAAAATAAAAACAAATGAACATTCACCAAAAAGAAACAGAAACAGGCTCATAAATAAAGAGAACAAAATGGTGGTCATCAAAGTAGAAGGGTGTGGGGGATGGGTAAAGTAGGTGAAGGGTGTTAAGAGGTACAACACTGCACATATAAAATAAGAAGATGAAAAGTACAGTATAGGGAATATAATCAATAATATTGTAATAACGTGTGTTGACAAATGGCAACTACACTTATCATGGTAAGCTTATATACTGTATAGATTTGTTGAACTACTATGTTGTACACCTGCAAATAATTTAATACTATATGTCAACTATAATTCAATAAAAATAAACCAATCAAGTGCCCACATATATGTGCAGGTCTACTACTAGACTCTGTCCTTGCTCCAATACCAAACTGCCTTAATTACTTTATAAATATTTATATCCAATAGTGTAAGTCTTCCAAGTTTGTTTAAATGTGTTGTTCTTATTCTAACTTGTGATAGATGCTTAAGGCATGGGTTTTTCAGTTTCTTTTTCCTAATATATGCATTCAAGGGTATAATTTCCATTTAAGCATGGCTTTGATTGCATTCTGACAATTTTATGTGTCTATTTTTCATTATCATTCAGCTCAAGATATTTCTAACATTTCTGTTGGGAATTCTTCTTTGCTCTAGGTTTCTTAAAAGTATATTTCCTAATTTCAAACAATAAAACATTTTCTAGGAAGACACACACACACCCCTTAACCTATTCTGTATTATATCAACCCTTCGAAACCTATTGAAATTCCCTTATGGCTCATTATATGATCAGTGGTAAAATTTCCATGTGCATTGAAGAGAATGTACAGTCTACAGTTTACAGTTGTTGAATGCAGTGTTCTATATAAGATCAGATTTGTTAGTCATGTTTTCAGTTCTTCTGTATCCTCAGTGAGACTGGTGTTTTAAAATTTTCCACTATAATTGCAGACTTGTCTTTTTTGTTTTATTTGTTTTAACACTGTGTACTTAGGTGCATGCCAATTTAGAACTGTTACATTTTCTTGGTATATTGAGCCTTCATCATTATGAACATTCTTCTATTTTCTAATAATGCTTCTTGCCTTAAAACCTGCTTCATCTCAAACTATACCTACACCAGTTTTATTTGGTTTGTATTTGCTTTATATATCATGTATGCTTGCCTCCTTATATTTAAGTTATATCTCTTGTAAGCAACATATAATTGTATATTTCTAATCAACTGTCACCTTTGTCTTTTAATTAGATTATTTAATTGAATTATAATATAAATAATAGAACTGTTTGTACTACACTCTTTTCTATTTGTCTCACATATTCTGTCCTTTTATCTAACCACCTTTGCCCTTTATTATGTTAACTATATTATTCCATTTTTTCCTCCTATTTGCTTATTAGTTACATTTTTCCTCTAATTTTTTCTCTCGACTACTGTCCTTTTGGTGGATCTTTTTGTTCTTGTTTTGGGGTCATTTGGTCTTATCTCTGTTCTTTTTTTATTAAATTTTGGATATAGAATTTTTAAAATGTAGTGATAATTTGAGGTTGTATATGATATTGTTTTCCTCCAGAAAGAATTTACTTTTGCTTCTGGCCGGTAGTTAGGGTAGGAGTTAAATGATACCTTAATCTGTTCTAGGATTGAGTTTATTTGAAGATAAGTTTCAGTCTAAGAGCCAGTTTATTTCTACTTTATACCTATAGCAAGAGTGTAGCCCTAGTTGGAAGGAATCTAGTTGGAAGCCCTGCCCTTTAGCAGACCCTGAAGTATAACTTTGTAGCCTTAGCCCATTGACTCTACCTAAAGCTCTGTGCAGTTTCTCAGCTTCTCAAACACTACTTTCTGTTAAGTTTCTCACCCTCTTGGCCGCCAATTACATATTGGCAAATGCTTTGAAAAGCAAAAGCAGCACCAAATGTCAGGCTTACCTCTCTGAGCTTTACTTCTGTCTACAATCTTGGTCCTTCAAATACTCACTGTCTTGGCAGTTCTCCAAAATCTTCATACAGAATTTTAAAAATTATTTTATCCAGCTGTTCTAGTTGCTCTCAGCAAGAGTATTTTTCTGATATATCCTTATCTGGATAACTGGAATTAGAAATTCTGTAGAATATTTTTAGAAGGTGAGTGAATTGTTAAAACTGGCACTAGCTGCTTTCCAATTCTGGATAACCCCCTCCAGTGTGCTATTATGTTTGAACTATTAATCACTAAGACCCTTAAATGTCACAAATTCTACTTTAAAACATGACATGTCATCAATTTTATGCCCAAAATGGGGCAAATGAAATTTTATAAGATGTTTTTATATACTAGCATTTATTATTCAATTATAGTAAATGCACCAAAAAAAGAAGGAAAAACTATGTTTTTTAAACTTTATTTTTTAAAAAGTAAAAAAAATTATTTCAATCCTTCAAGTTAAAGAATTGTATTAATCTTATAAGGTTAATAATGCAGATATTTCCTTTTAATAATAGTAAAAGATGTTTGTGTTTATACCTGCTTAAATTTATAGTCTGTCTTTCTTGAGAGCACGCCAAGTGCTTTATGATTATCAGCAACAAAATCATTGCATCTCACAAAATTAAAGTGGTTAACTTTTCTTGAGCATCTGCAAAGAAGCATCTGCAAAGGTCTTATACCAGATAATGCCTTATATAATGATATAACATATATGTTAATATATAATATGTATTATACCATTTCATCAATTATCTTATTTAATTTTCATAATAATCCTAACCAATAGAATTATTATACCTATTTATAGTTGATAAAACTGATTATAAGGAAAACTAAGAATTATGAGTCAAACTCAGGTATGTTTAATTCTAAAGTTCACACTATTCCCATTTATACTGAACTACTTATATAAACTAAAAATTTGGAAGTTTCTCAAAGCTCAGTGATTTATGACTTGATAACTCCCCATAACTAGGTTCAAAACACTATTCTTTTCCTTTATTCTTAACCAAAATTCAAAAGTTATCTATAAGAATGTTTACTGCAGAATGACACCTGATCTAGCTTAAATGATTTACAGAACCCTGGTTTATTTAGAGTATCATTCATTCAGATTAAGAGCTCTAAATCTATAATAAAAGGAAGTGTACAGTGAATATAGAAAGGACCACAGAAAAATAACACCAATGCCCATTTCCCTATGTCTCATTCATGGCTCCAGGGAAGAATACTTTCACGTGTTTAGTGATAGTTTTCTTAGAGATAGTTGTGGTGTATGCTAAACATGATATTTATAGATCTTCCAGGACTTTGTGCTCTTTGAGAACCCATTTGCATCTTGGGAGACATGAAGAAGAGTTGTATCTTAGAATGTCATGTGAACTGGATAAGTATAACACTTTTTAAAGTGTCTGTCCCCAATTTCCTGTCCTTTGGGTTTTTTTTTTAAGACTTTATTTATTTATTTGACAGAGAGAGACACACACAGTGAGAGAGGGAACACAAGCAGGGGGAGTGGAAAGGGAGAAGCAGGCTTCCCGCTGAGAAGGGAGCCTGATGTGGGGCTCGATCCCAGGACCCTGGGATCATGACCTGAGCCAAAGGCAGATGCTTAATGACTGAGCCACCTAGGCACCCAATTTCCTGTCCTTTAAAAGAAAAAAATTAGTTTCTCATTGACTCCTGTAGTTCAAGGTTGTTTCGTACCAAAAGCCAAGCAAAAAGGATAATTATATAATCGGTATTGGCTCAACTGTTTTAAAATATTACTGGTAAGGGAAGAGGATTTTCCACTTCCAGCTAATGAATAAATTGGTTTTATACACGCCCTCCTACTGTAAACTACTATAAAATTGAATGAAATATAAGACAACTATATTTAAGCATTAGACATTAAGTCCTGCAGGTCTTTGCTTCTTAAAAAATAGGGAATACACAGATGGCTCTCTGTATGATTTCCAGATCAGAGACCTGTAATGTCACTTAACTGGAGAGCCAAAAATAGGAATTCAGAATTCAGAGATGATGAGTGATCTAGAATTTGTGGGGCAACATACCAGAATGGGGAAATCTGTGTGAGGAGTGGGGACCCAGAAGTCTATACGGTGGCTCCTTTGGGTCCTTGTTGGAAGGCTAAGCCACAAATACACAAAGCTTACCAAAGAGTCACTTCTGTGAGACTGAGAACTAAATGGAGAGGCTGCTGGGATGCCTGGGTGGCTCAGTTGGTTGAGCATCTGCCTTCGGCTTAGGTCATGATCTCAGGATCCTGGGATCAAGTCCCACATCGGACTCCTTGTTCAGTGGAGAGCTTGCTTTTCCCTCTGCCCCTCCCCCTGCTTATGCTCTCCTTCTGACAAATAAAATCTTTAAATAAGTAAAAAATGGAGAGTCTTCATAATGCTGAGAAATGGTGGATTTCTGGATCAAAGTGAAGCAACCTCACCACGCATTTATATGAAACCACAGAAATGCCATGTTTGAAGATAAAGGCCATATCCCAGGACTATGTACAAAACTGAAAGAGATCTGCCTTTAAAAATCACAAAACCTAACAGGACAGGTTCAGAAGAATCCACCACTAATTTAATGCCCTGCTAGTATAAAAATCAACATCCTTTAAAAGAAAGACAATATTACCCAAAATCTTTAAAATGTAATGTCCCCTATGTACAGGACACAGTAACATATTATTAACTGTGTGAGAAGCAGGAAAATGTGGTGTATAATGAAGAGAAAAAAGAGCTAATGGTAACAGATCCTGAGAGGACCCAGATACTGAAAGGAGAGGAAAACAAACTTTGGAGCAACCGCTATAAATAAGTTCGAGTATTTTAAAGAAAAAGATGAACATAATGATTGAATATATAGGGATTCTTAGCAGAGACAAGAAAACCATTATTTAAAGGGGCAAAAGAAATTCTAGAACTGAAAAATGTAAAATCTGAAATGGAGTAGTCCCCGGATAGGTTCAGCAAAAGATTGTACAATATAATACAGGATCCATAGAAAGACATCAAGACAGATCAGTAGAAATCATCCCATCTTAATAAAAGGAAAGAAAAATATTACAAAAATTAATAAAGTCTCAGTAATTTGTGAAACCAAAATCAGGTGGTCTAAAATACATGGAAGCTCAGTGAATTTCAAATAGACAAAGCAATGCTCAGGCACATCACATCTTGACACAGCTTATCCAAACTATTGAAAAACAGTGATGAAGAGAAAAATTAAAAAAATACCCAGAAAATAAACAAACACAAAGGACTTAGAAGGACCATCTAATATGAATTATGGCTGACTTCTCAACAGAAAAATGATGCCAAAATATAACAACATCTTTAATGTACTGAAAAAATAACTCACAATACAAAATTTTATATCCAATGAAAATTATCTTAAAATGGTGAAATAAAGACACTTTGAATAAATGAAAGCTGAGATAGCACCAACACAGGAGACCTGCAGTACAAGAAAAATTAAAGGAAATTCTTCAGGCAGAACAAATATTATACTAGATGGGAACATGGTCTACAGAAAAGAATGAGGAGCTCTGGCAATGGTGATGTGGATTAGTAGTAAAAGTATTTTCTCATGTAAAAATTTCTTTAAAAGATAATTGTCCAAAGCAAAGTAATAATTCGTTGTGGTACTTATAACATGTAGATGTGAAATGAATGACAGTAACATCATAACCTCATGGGGGGTGGTAAAATGGAATCATACCATTGTAAGGTTCATACCTTTCACCAAAAGTGGTACAATATTAATTCTAAGCAGACTGTGATAAGTTAACACTGTGTATTATAGTGCCTAGAGGACTTTCTCCAAAATTTAAATAGATATGCAGTTAAAAAAAAAAGTCAGTAGAGGTAAATTTAAAAAGATGTTTAAAATACTCAACACAAAAGAGGGTAGGACAGGAAGGAAAATAGAAAATAGCAAGATGGTATACTTAAATCTAAACACTTATAATTATATTGAATTGAGATTAACTGGATACTCCAATTAAAATGCAGATTGAATTTTTTTAAGTCTTAGATTGTCAGACTGTATAAAAAGCAAGACCTACTTATATTCTATCTATAAGAAAAACACTTCAGTTATTATGACACAAATTTAAAAAGATATAACACACAAAGTATAAGTACCAGAGTAGATTTCAGAACAAAGGAAGTATTAATACTCATTATGTTAAAAGTTCAGCAGAAAGACATAATTCTCAGTGTTTATATACAAAAATAACTGAGTTTCAAATATATGAAGCAAAAGATGATAACCAAAAAAGAAAAATAGGCAAATGCAGTAATAGACAAAGTAGTATAAAAAATCTAGGATACAGAATATATGAACCTATCCACCAACTTGACCTGATGTTTTTTGAACCTTTTCAAAAGCTTTAGAATGTACATTCTTAGGACACCTGGGTGGGTCAGTCAGTTAAGTGTCTGCCTTTGGCTCAGGTCATGACCTGAAAGTCCTGGAATGGAGTCCTGCATTGGTCTCCTCGCTCAGCAGGGAGCCTGCTTCACCCTCTGCCTGCTGCTCCCCTGCTTGCGTGCTCTCTCTCTCTCTGACAAAAAAAAATGCACATTCTTTTCAAATGCACATGGAGCATTCACTAAACAGATTATATGCTGGTCCATAAAATAAAGCACAATACACTTTAGAAGAGTGAACTATGACACCAAAGGAATTAAATTACAATTCAGTAACATTCAAATTGTCAACATAGTTCCCAACTATTTGCATATTAAGCAGAATTTCTCTAAAAGTCTCGTGGGTCAAAGAAGACATCATAAGAGAATTTAGGAAATATTTTGAATTAAGTTTATCAAAATATGTGGGATGATTATAATCAGTTGTATAAAATAGCCATTGAGTCCATATTGATACAAGTAAGTACATAAGTAAATAAATAAACCCGACTGATAAATGTAAAAGGAATGATTGAGAAAATCACAATTTGGCAGGTATTATAGTCATAATGGAGTAAGGCAAGAGTAATTAATGGATGCTATAACTGTAAATGTTTCCTGAGATACAGGATACATTGTCTCAAAATATTTTCCACAAAGTATGTGTTATTTACAAAAGGAACTTTACAGTGGAAGGCTGGTAGACACCATGTTAATTAAGTGATCAAAATGCCATTATCAGTAATGGAACAAATCAAAATAATGTAACAGCCGTTCTGTGATATTCCTGCAAAAAGGGGCATAACTGCATCTAATCCTGAGGAAACATCAGTTGAACCCAAATTGAGGGACATTATAAAAACTAACCTATACTACCCCCCCCAAAAAATGCCAAGTTCGTGTGAATGAAAGACTAAAGAACTAATGCATACTAAAGGAGTCTTAAAGAGAGGTAGCAACTAAATTTGTCAAGAAATTGACCTTCCGATATGAAGAACATTATTGGAACAATTGGTGAAATTTCAGTGATTTAAGCTGGAATGTTATGTGTTAATCTTATGATTTTGATGATTTGATTGTGGTTATTTAGGAGAATGTCGTAGTTAGTAGGAAATAAACACTAAAGCATTCAGGAGTGTGTTGGCAACTTCCTCTCAAATAATTCAGAAGGAAAAATTCTTTGTCCTGTATTTGAAACTTCTCTGTAACTCTGAAATTGCTTAAAAATTTTTTAAAGAATAAAGAATTTTCCCTGTTGTCACAGCTCTAGACTCTTTATTGTCCATGTTTTTCTAGGTAGAAGCTGTGTGGTTTGGGAGTCTGTTTCTGTTGGTCACAGAAATGCTGCTTTTAATTTTATGTCCTTGGGATCTCATTCTGCTTTTGCAAATTCAGGTAACCTCTCCAACCTAATTATTACTGTGGCATAAAACTACTCATTTGCCACCCAAGATTGCTTCTCTGGCCCCATGTTGGATAGCATGAAGATGAGTATGCCTTCTGAAGATTCTCATGTTGGCATCCCTAATTACCTTGGCCATTGGCACAGGACCAGTTGGAATGTCAAGTGTGTGCCATTTGATAATGCTATAAAAAGACCTATAGCTGCTGCTCTCCAGCCATCTGTGCCTTCCCTTGGCATGACACTATTGGGTAGTTTGTCTTTCATTGGCATGATTTCTGTAGTGTGGCTTACATCTGCCACTCCTAGGCACTCGCTTGGTGATCAAGTTGACATAAAAATTGCTTCTTTGGCACAGTTTTTATATAGAGGAGTTCTATACCTGCTAACTTCTGAAACAAGAATTATCATTTATTATATACAATATAATTGTAATTTTAAATATTATGATTATAGACATTTCTGGCTTCTATTGACTCAAACTTATCCATTTGGACTTCCAATGTCAGTTTTCCCAGTCAGAAGTCTTCACTCTAAAGAATTAACTTTTAAATGAAATGTACCTCTTCTGTTTTAAGACACTGGATTGAGTACATACATCAACCTCTCCCTCCTGTGCCAAATCTCTAGAAATGATGGAACGTGTGTGTGTGTGTGTGTGTGTGTGTGTGTGTGTGTGTGTGTGTGTGTTTAAAATTTATAACTGGAATTCAAAACAAGAATGCATGATGGACCAGAAGCTGTGAGGAATCCACTGAAAGCTGTAAGGAGACAAAATGAGATTGAAAAAGAAAGCAGGAACCTGAATGTCAAGAGAAGAATACTGCTCCCAAATTTGGAAAAAGCACTGGAAATTCTCCATGCCCTATGGAGGGAGATACTAGGAATTGGAAAAATATGCCTGGGCAAGCCAGGGTGAATAATCGGGGTGCAGTAGGGTCCATGAGAGGAGAAAAGTCAAAATAAATAAATACTAATTATTCCAGGTCTTGTTAGGAAAGTAAGTTGATATGTGTATGTTAAGAATTTAGGACTATACACAAGAAAAATAGGAATAGTTGGTGTTATGGACTAAATTGGGTCCCCACACCCTCCCAAATCCATATGTAGAAGCTACAAACCTCAGTGTGACTCTATTTGGAGGTAGGCTGTTAAAGTGGATCCCTAATGAAATATGAGTGTGTGTTTATAAAAAAAGTCACCAGGGATGCATGTGCACAGAGGAAAGACCATGAGAGTTTACAGTAAGAAGGTGGCTATTTGCAAGCCTATGAGAGGGACCTCAGGAGAAACCAAACCTGTCAACAGCTTCACCTTGGACTTAAAGCCTCCAGAATTCTAAGAAGATACATTTCCATTGTTGAAAGCACCCAGCCCATGGTATTTTGTTATGGAATCACTATCAGATGAACACAGACAGCATAACCTTGGAACTAGTAAATAGGAAAAATACAAGAAAAAAAGCTTAAAAGATCATTAAAAATCAAATAGGAAATAATCATAAGGAAATCACTAATGGTATAGTAAATAGAAAATACAAGATAAGCTGTCAAGAATGTCTAGTCAGTAATTATAATGTGAATGAATTAAGTTCACCTATTGAAAATCAGAGACCATAAGATTGGGTTTTTAAAATATCCTGATATATATGTGTTGCATATAAAAAACCCTCCAAACTCAAAATTACATGGGAAAGTTCAAATGGAAAAAGATATACAAATAAATGCTGCCAAAACCAAGTATCTGACAAAATATATGTACACAAAAAGATTAGAGAAGTGAAGTACTTTAAAAATAGGTCCCACTATTTGATATTTGTTTTGATATTTCTCTTTTCAAAAGCTGGTGCCTTATCTTCTCATCCCCTTGAATGTGAACTGGACTTGGTAACTCACTTCAGTTATAACTTCTGAAACTAGGTAATATAATGTGTTGTGGCTTCCTTTTTGATCCCTTTGTCTCTGAACACTTGTTCTGCAGGAAGCTAGTTGCCATGTTATTAGGACATTCAAGCAGCCTTATTGAGAGGTCTGTGCAGTGGTATACCAGTGTATCCTGTGAAAAGGCTCCAGCCAAAAACATGTGAATGAGCCACTAGACGTAGGTCCTTCATCCCAAACCTTCAGATGACCGCAGCCCTGGTCAGCATCTTGACTGCAACCTCATGACAGACCCTGAGTCAGAATCACCCATTTAAGTTCTCCTATATTCCTGACCTTCAGAAGCTGTGAGATAATCACTGTTTATTGTTTTAAGCTGCCAGTTTTGGGGGTAGTTTGTTATGCAGCGATAGACAACTAATACAGAAAGATCCTTCATAATTATATAGTTGACGATAGAATCCATCAAGTAGATATAGTACTATTCATTTAATACAGAGCTCCAAATGTTTTTGCTTTTTTAAAGAAAAAGCGTCAAGAAAAAATTGAAAAATCCATAAAATGCAGGATTTTAACACACAGTTCTCAGAAAACTATATACTCAGAAGGAAATAAACAGTGATGATCTTGAGGGTTTGAATAACCATCAGAAAACTTGAGCTAAAGAAGATATATTTAATAAACAGAATACACATAATTAACACAATGACAAAATCAATCACAAATGATATCAAAGCTACCAAGGATATCTCAACAAATGGAAAAGATCACTATCATAGAGACCATATTCAGTGACTTCCATGCAATAAGGGTAAAAACAAACCACAAAAAGACTGCCCTGCTAGAATATAACATGTTACTCAAAATTTGACAGCAGACTTTTTCTTTAAATTGAAGTATAATTAACATATAGTGTTATATTAGTTTCAGATGTACAATATAATGATTCAACAATTCTATGCATTACTCTGTGCTCATTATGATTATTGTACTCTTAATCCACTTTATCTCTTTCACTTTCTTTCCCCTCCCCAGCAACCACCAGTTTGTTTTCTGTAGTTAAGTTTTTTTTTTTAATACTTTGTTTTTTGGTTTCTTTTTGCCCTGTGTTTGTTCATTTGTTTTGTTTTTTAGATTTCACATGAGTGAAATCAAATAGTATTTGTCTTTGACTTATTTCACTTAGCATTATACCCTCTAACTACATCCATGTTGTTGCAAATGGCAAGATTTCATTTTATATGGCTAATACTCTATTTATTTATATATATCATATTTATATATTGTATATTATATATGTATTATATTTATATATATTTATGATATACATAAATCTTTATCCATTTATCTATGGATTCACACTTGGGTTGTTCCCATATCTTGGTGGTTATTAAAAAATTCAATAAACATAGGGATGCATATATCTTTTTGAATTAGTGTTTTCATTTTTTTGGGTAAATACCTGGTAGTAGAACTACTGGTTCATATGGTAATTCTTTTTCAATTTTTTGAGGAGCCTCCATAATGTTTCCCATTGTGGCTGCACCAATTTGCACTCTAACCAAGAGTACACAAGGATTCCTTTTTCTCTACATCCTCACCAACTCTTGTTGTTTCTTGTGTTTGATTCTACTATTCTGACAGATGTAAGGTGATATTTCATTGTAGTCTTTTTTGTATTTCCCTGAGGATGAGAGATGTTGAGCATCTTTTCATGTATCTATTGGCCCATCTGTTTGTTGTCTTTGGGAAAATGTCTATTCAGGTCTTCTGCCCATTTTTAATTTGATTATTTGTTTTTTTTGGCATTGTATAAGTTCCTTATGTATTTTGGATATTAACCCCTTATCAGATATATCCTTTGCAAATATTTTCTCTCATTCACTAGGGTTGCCCTCTCATTCTGTTGATGGTTTCCTTTACTGTGCAGAAGCTTTCATTTTGGTGTAGTCCAAAAGTTTAATTTTGCTTTTGTTTCCCTTGCCTGAGGAGAAATATCTAGAAAAATGTTTCTATGGCTGATGCCAGAGAAATTACTGCCTATGTTCACTTCTGGGATTTTTATGGTTTCAGGTCTAACATTTAGGTCTTTAATCCACTTTGAGTTTATTTTTATGTATGGTGTAACAAAGTGGTTCCGTTTCATTCTTTTGCATATAACTATCTAGTTCTCCCAGCACCACTGTTGAAAAGACTGACTTTTCCCCATTGTATTTTCTCATCTTCTTAGTCGCAGACTAATTGACCATAAAAGTATAAGTTTAGTTCTAGGCTCTCTATTCTGTTCCATGGATCTATGTCTCTTTTTTGTGCCAGTACTATACTGTTTTGATTCATACAGCTTTATAGTAGATCTTGAAATCTGGGATTAGTACCTCCAACTTTGTTCTTCCTTCTCAAAATTGCTTTCGCTATTCAGGGTCTTTTCTGGTTCCATACAAATCCAAATTTTAGGATTATTTGTCCTAGTTCTGTGAAGAGTGTTGTTAGTATCTTGATAGGGATTGCATTAAATCTGGAGATTGCTTTGGGTAGTATGGACATTTTAACAATATTGGTTCTTCCACTCCATCATCTTTCCATTTGTTTGTGTCATTTTCAATTTCTTTCATCAGTGTTTTGTAATTTTCAGAGTACAAGTCTTTCACATCCTTAGTTAAGTTTATTCCTAAGTATTTTATTATTTTTGGTGCAAATATAAATGAGATTGCTTTCTTAAATTTTCCTTCTGCTACTTCATTTTAGTAAGTATATAGACATGCAACAGGTTATTATATATTTTGTATCCTGTGACTTTACTGAATTCACTTATCATTTCTAGTAGTTTTTTGGTAGAGTCTTTAGGGTTTTCTGTATATAATATCACGTCATCTACATATACTGCAAGTTTGACTCCTTCCTTACCAATTTAGATGCCTTTTATTCCTTTTTCTTGTCTGATGGCTATGTCTAGGACTTCTGGTACTATGTTGGAAAAAGTGGTGAGAGTGGTTATCCTTAACTTGTTCCTGATCTTAGGAGAAAAGCTCTTAGATTTTCACCATTGAATATGATGTTAGGTATGTGTTTTTCATATATGGCTATTGTTATATTGAGGCATGTTCCCTCTAAACCTACTTTGTTGAAGGTTATTTATCATGAATGAATATTGCACCTTGTCAAAAGCTATATCTGCATCTACTAAAATCATATGGTTTTTATCCTTTCTCTTGATGTGATGTATCATGTTGATTGATTTGTGAATATTGAACCACCCTTGCCGCCCAGGAATAAATCCCACTTGATTATGGTGAATGATTTTTTTAAGTGTATTTTTGGATTTGGTTCGGTGCTATTTTGTTGAGGATTTTTGCATCTATGTTCATCAGAGCTATCGGCCTGTACTTTTTCCTTTGTTTTGTGGTGTCTTTTTCTGATACTGGTATTGGGATATGCTGGCCTCATACAATGAATTTGGAAGCTTTCCTTCCTCTTCTGTTTTTTGTTTGTTTGTTTGTTTTTTGCTTTTGTTTTTGTTTTTGTTTTTCTGGAATAGTTTGAGAAGAATTGGCATTAGCTGTTCTTTAAATGTTTGGTAAAATTCCCCTGTGATGTCATCTGCTCCTGGACTTTTTGTTTGTTGAGAGTTTTGGTTACTGATTTATTTTTTTTTTTAAAGATTTTATTTATTTATTTGACAGAGAGAGAGAGAGAGAGATCACAAGTAGGCAGAGAGGCAGGCAGAGAGAGAGAGGAGGAAGCAGGCTCCCTGACGAACAGAGAGCCCAATGCGGGCCCCGATCCCAGGACCTTGAGATCATGACCTGAGCCGAAGGCAGAGGCTTTAACCCACTGAGCCACCCAGGCGCCCTTGGTTACTGATTTAATTGCTAGAAATTAGTCTGTTCAAATTTTCTATTTCCTCCTGATTCAGTTTTGGGAGGTTATATGTTTCTAGGAATTTATCGATTTTTTCTAGCACATGATTTTGTTAGCACATGATTTTTCATAATATTCCTTTACAACCCTTTGTATTTCTGCGGTATCAGTTGTTACTTCTCCATTTCTGATTTTATTTGAATCCTCTCTTTTTTCTTGATGAGTCTGATTTGTGAGTTTTGTTTATCTTTTCAGAGAACCAGCAACTGGTTTCATTAATCAGTTCTATTATTTTTTACTTTCTATTTCATTTAATTCTTTTCTAATATTTATTATATCCTTCCTACTTTTTGTTTTGGGCTTTAACTGCATGCTTCTTAATAACTCTTGAGCTAAAGATGGAAAGTATAAACTTTTAAATTTAATGACAATACAAAATATCATATATCAAATTTTGGCTTACAGCCAAAGCATTAATGCTCAGAAAAAATGTATAGACTTAAATCCATTAACTTTTAAAAATATTCAAAGTAGGGATGCCTGGGTGGCTCAGTCATTAAGCATCTGCTTTGGGCTCAGGTCATGATCTCAGGGTCCTAGGTAGAGCCGAGCAGGAAGCCTGCTGCTCCCTCTCCCCCTGTGTCTCTCTCTGTTAAATAAATAAATAAAATTTTAAATATTTCATATTTAAATATATGTGATTATATCATGTATAAATCATAATATGTATTATATTTACATATACATAAATATGTAAAATAAATCATATGTGTTTTTAATCCAAGAGGGTTGGGAAAGGCAAAGAAAAGGATGTAGAAAAATGAAATTAAAGAAGTTAAAAGAAATTAAATGAAAATTTAAAAAGTAAATTAAAATCAAAGCCATTTTCTAGAAAAGACCTGTATGACAGTAGTTTGGAAAATAGGATCAAGATACACAGAAGAAGAAAACAAAAACAAAATTAGGATTGAAAGGACAAAACTACAGAGAAAAGAAATTTGTTTACCAGTAGGAAGATACTGTTAATTTTATATTGACTGTATTTTTATTATTGATTAAAAAGCAGAGAATAAAATAATATATAACCGTATACCAGTTACATAGGTTCAACAGTTATTTATGCATTATTGAACACTTTTCACTTATATCTCCAACTACCTCATATCCTATTTGGGATTATTATGAGGCATATTATTTTACTTTAAATTCTTCAGTATGTGTCTCTAAAAGATGAATTCTTTTTCTTTTTTAACTTTTTAAAAAGATTTTATTTATTTATTTGAGAGAGAGTGAGAGAGAGCATGAGAGGGTAGAAGGTCAGAGGGAGAAGCAGACTCCCCGCAGAGCCAGGAGCCCAACGCGGTACTCGATCCTGGGACTCTGGGACCATGACCTGAGCCCAAGTTAGCTGCCTAACCAACTGAGCCACCCAGGTGCCCTCTTGTTTAATTTTTATAGAAACATAACTATGGCAGTATTATTACACCCAAAAAGAATCCTGCTTAGTTTCTTAATATCCCATAATCCAATTGATGTTCACACTTCCCTGTTATCTCTTGAAGTGTTTATTTTAAACATCCAAAAAGGTACTTGGATCTCAGGGCACAAACAGGGTCCAACATTACCTTTGGTTGGTGTGTCTCAGATGTCTATTTTAATATGAAGTCCAGTTCCCTCTCTATTCCCCAGGTGTTTTGCAGTTTCTTTTTTGAATAAACTGAGCCATTTACCCTGAAGAGTTTCTTATATTTTGAGTTGTGCCAGTTGCATTATCTTTGGAGTGCTTAACATGTTCCTCTGTCTTCTGTATTTCCTGTAGACCAGTAGTTCATTTATCTGTGTGTGTATACATACGAACAAAGAAAAAAGAAAAATTATTGTCTATTTGTTGTTTGTTTTTTACAAAGATGCTTTATACGTACTGTTGTGTGTCAACTGACAAATAATGTTAGGTTTTCTTTTTTTGTGATATTAAGATTGATCAGTGGGTTCAGGATTTATTGATCTAATCTAGTCATTATAAATTTTCCCCAAGCTTTCTGCCTATATAGCTTGAATCGTTGCTATTACATCCATTATTTCATTAGTGCTGCAAAATGGTGATATTCTGTTATTCCTTCTTCATTTGTTAGCTGGAATTCTTAAAATTGTTCTCCTCCTTGCTGTTGGGGTCATCCTGAGGTACAGTTCTTGTAGGAAAGAAAGGCAAATGCTGGATTCTTTATTTGTATTTTGCACATTTCAAAACAGTCATTTCTCTAGTGTTCTCTAAGGGCAATTAATTCTGTTTTTTGTAGATCATTATTATTAATACATTAACTTAAAAATAATTCATATGCTTAAATCCATTGAAAATGTTATTTTTAAATTTATAATATTGAGCAATTTATATACAATCATATCCACCAATTTTGAATTTGCAATTTGATTAGTTTTGACAAATGTATATAGTCACATAATCACCCCCATATAGAACATTTATAGAACATTTATTTAAAGAACATTTCCACCACCCTAGGAAGTTCTTTTTAGTCAACCTCATGCCCAACCCCAGGAATCCACCAATTTGCTTTTCACTACTATAGATAACATTGTCAAGAATTTAATTTATAGGGCGCCTGGGTGGCTCAGTGGGTTAAAGCCTCTGCTTTCGGCTCAGGTCATGATCTCAGCGTCCTGGGATGGAGGCCCACATCGGGCTCTCTGCTCAGCAGGGAGCCTGCTTCCTCCTCTCCCTGTCTCTCTGCCTGCCTCTCTGCCTACTTGTAATCTCTCTCTCTCTGTGTCAAATAAATAAATAAAATCTTAAAAAAAAAAGAATTTAATTTATAATTACACAGTGTACACTATTTTGTAACTGGAATTTATTGGATAAGTTGTGCACTTTGAGTCAGATCTTAGAAAGCTTTACCTTACTACCCAATGCTGCAATTAATTTCTTATATTTTTTCTTCAAAAAATTTATAATTTTAGTTTCTATGTGTATATGTATGTATGATATATGCCCAGTTTTTGAATGTGAAACCAGGTATGGGTTGAGGTTTCGTTCTGTTTGCATATGGTTGTACAGTTGTTTCAAAACTATTCTTTCTCCACTCAATTGCTTTTGTACCTCTTTGAAAATCAATTGGGCACATATCTGTGTGTCTGTTTCTGAACTCTCTATTCTGTTCCATTAATTTATATGTTTATACCAGTAGTTTTCAACAGGATGATTTTATTCCCTTCTCCCACCCCCAGGGAATTTGGCAATATCTTGAGACAATTTTGATTGTGACAACAGTTGTGTTATTGATATCTAGCAGGTAGAGGCTGAGGATACTATTAAACATCCTACAGTATATGGGACAACTCCTAACAACAAAAAAATATCTGGCCCAAGATTTAGATATGCTGCTTAATACTATTGCCAGTATCACAGTGTTTTGATTGTTATTGTTTATTGTAAATCTTGAGATCGGGCAGTGTAATTCTCTAACTTTTTTAAAAAATTATTTTAGCTAGTCTAGGTCCTTTGCATTTTCATATAAATTTTAGAATCATTTTATTAGTTTCTTTAAAAATTCTGCTGGAATTTGATTGGGGTCACATTATATCTGTAAGTCCATTGAGGAACAGTTGACATTTTTGAAATACTGAGTTCAGGGGCACCTGGGTATCTCCTTTGGTTAAGTGTCCCACTTGATTTCAGTTCACATCATGGTCTCAGAGTTGTGAGATTGATCCCCATGTTGGGCTCCACACTAGGTGTGGAGTCTGCTTAAGATTCTCCCTCTCCCTCTCCCCCACCCCCATTCTCACTCTCTCCCTCCCCTTCTCTTTCTCTCTCCAAATAAATAAATAAATAAAATACTGAGTTCATGATGGATATGGCGTATTTTCGACTTATTTAAGTTCTTAATTTCTCTGTGTATGTATATATATATATATATATATATATGCTATTGTATGTATACATATAGATACACCCATGCACACTACAGTGTGTGCATATTGATCTGTAGTGTTTTAATGTCTTTCTTGTTTTGGCATTAATGTTACAAAATGAATTATGAAGTGTTCCCCATCTCCCTTCTCCTAGGCTTCATTTCTCCCACTTGCCTTTCCTCTCTCCTTCCCTTCCTCTTATTTCTTCATTTTTTGGAAAGGTGTGTCTACAGTTGGTACTATTTCTTCCTTAAATGTTTGATAGACTTCCACAGGAAAGCCAATGGACAAAGATGTTCTATTGTATTGTGGATTGCACAGTTTCAGATGGTATTTCTTTGATCTATTTGATCTTTATTTCTCTATACATAATGTCTTTTTCCTCTAGTTGGTTGCTTTCAAGATTTTCTCTTTGTCAGTAGTTTTCAGCAGTTTGATTATGTTGTACTTTTGTGGGGTGTGTGTGTGGGCACGGACATGTATGTGTGCGCACATGTGCATATGTGTATGTTTATACTGTTTTGAGTTTTTGGATTTTCTTTCATTTATAAGTTAATAGGTTTCATTATTTGGAAAATTGTCAGTCCTTATATGCTTAAATATTTTCCTACCTTTTCCCTTCTCATTCTTGGTAGCCAATTACATTTATGTCATACTACTTAATATTATCCACTGGACACTAAAGCTCTGCTTATTATTTTTAGTATTTATTCCCTTACTGTGTATATCTTACACTGCTTGATATCCACCAGCTTTGTTTGTTTCATTTTCAGTCTTTTTTTCCTCATTGTGCTTAATGTTGGATTGTTTCTATTGTTTTAAGTTCACTGAACCTTTATTCTTCAGTGTCTAATTTGTTTAGTCCTTTCCAGTGAATTCTTCATTTTAGATATACTATTTTAAATCTCTAGTCCCATTTGGTTCTTTTTAATATCATCTAATTCTTTATTATGTTTTTGGTTTCCCTTAAATCTCTGTATGTTTATACATGTGTAGATATTTATGTATAAATAAATGTGTGTGTATGTATCTCTTTTAAAGTTATTTTCTGCTAATTCCATTATTTCTGCCATCTCTAGGTGTGATTCAGGTGACCAGTTTTTCTCCTTGTTAGGGTCACATTTTCTTAGTACATCTCATTTCTAGTATATCATCATTGAAAGCTGGATTTCATTAATCTTGTTGCTGAGTGCTGGACTTTGTTGTATTCCTTTAAAGAGTGTACAGATGGCAATATTTTTGCACTCATCTTTAGTCATGGAAATCCCTTTAAGTTGATTTCTGAGTACTATTAAGATGACCCCAAGCACTGACCTCTTCCTTGCCTTCTTGTGTAATAAGGTGCCCCTAGCCTGGTATCAATGATATCTCCAACTAGTTTTGATTTCTTTTACAAATGGACAATTTTCTTTACAAATGGACACTAGAGTTCAGGCTGGATGCTAGCATGCTTGTTTCTACTGATTTTGTCAATGCTTTTTAAGGAGAGAGCTAGACAAAATGTAGTCAAATTCTTCTTCTATAATGGACTAGATTGTGATTATTTTAGGCCTTGCAGGTCAAATAAGTCTCTGTCATTGTTCAACTCTGCCATTGTAGCTTAAAAGCAGATATAGGGAATATGTAAACAAAGAGTATGGATTTTTTTTCTTTTTTTTCTTTTCCCCCTCTGGTGAGCCTCTGGTGAGAATTTTATTTTTTTCAATTTTTAAAATTTCACTTTATTTTATTTACATTCAGTTAATTAACATATAATGTATTATTCACTTCAGAGGTAGAGCTCAGTGATTAATCAGTTGTATATAACACCCAGTGCTTGGGGCACCTGGGTGGCTCAGTTGTTAAGCGTCTGCCTTCAGCTCGGGTCATGATCCCAGGGTCCTGGGATCGAGCCCCGCATCCGGCTCCCTGCTATGCGGGAAAGCCTGCTTTTCCCTCTCCCACTCCCCCTGCTAGTGTTCCCTCTCTCGCTGTGTCTGTCAAATAAATGAATGAAATCTTTAAAAAAAAAAAAACAAAACCCATAACACCCAGTGCTCATTACATCATGTGCCCTCCTTAATGCCCATAACCCAGTTATCCCATCCTCCTACCCATCCCCCCAGCAACCCTCAGTTTTTTTCTTTTAGTTAAGAGTCTCTTACGGTTTGTCTCCCTCTCTGATTTTGTCTTAATTTATTTTCCCCTCCCTTCCTCTATGCTCCTCTGTTTTGTTTCTTAAATTCGACATATGAATGAAATCATATGCTAATGGTCTTTCTCTGATTGACTTATTTTGCTTAGCATAATACCTTCTAGTTCCATCCACATCATTGCAAATGACAAGATTTCATTCTTTTGATGTCTGAATAGTATACCATTGTATGTATATATATTTATACACACATCTTCTTTATCCATTCATCTGTCCATGGACATCTGGGCTCTTTCCATAGTTTGGCTATTGTGGACATTGCTTCTAGAAACATTGGGGTGCGTGTGCCCTTTCGGATGACTACATTTGTATCTTTGGGGTAAATACCTAGTAGTGCAATTGCTGACTTTTAGGGTAGCTCTACTTTTAACTTTCTGAGGAATCTCTGTACTGTTTCCCAGAGTGGCTACACCAGTTTGCATTTCCACGAGCAATATAAGAGGGTTCCCTTTTCTTGGCATCCTTGCCAACATTCGTGATTTTCTGCCTTGTTAATTTTAGCCATTCTCACAAAGTGTAGAGTGGTATCTCATTATGGTTTTCACTTGTATTTCCCTGAGGTCAAGTGATGTTGAACATTTTTTCATGTGTCTGTTGGCCATTTCTATGTCTTCTTTGGAGAAATGTCTGTTCGTATCTTCTGCCAATTTCTTGAATGGATTATTTGTTCTTTGGGTGTTGAGTTTGATAAGCACTTTGTAGATTTTAGATACTAGCCCTTTATCTGATAAGACACTTGCAAATATCTTCTCCCATTCTGTCAGTTGCCTTTTGGTTTTGTCAACTGTTTCCTTCTCTGTAGAGAAGCTTTTTATTTTGATGAAATCCCAATAGTTCATTTTTGCCTTTGTTTCCCTTGCCTTTCGAGACGTATCTAGCCAGAAGTTGCTGTGGCCAAGGTCAAAGAGTTTGCTGCCTGTGATCTCGTCTAGTATTTTGATGGATTCCTGTCTCACATTTAGGTTTTTCATCTCTTTTGAGTCTATTTTTGTGTATGGTGTAAGAAAATGGTCCAGTTTCATTCTTCTGCATGTGGCTGTCCAGTTTTCCCAACACCATTTGTTGAAGAGACTGTATTTTTGTCTATTGGATATTCTTTCTTGCTTTGTCAAAGATTAGTTGACAACAGAGTTGAGGGTCCATTTCTGAGTTCTCTATTCTGTTCCTTTGATCTATATGTCGTTTTTGTGCCAGTATCTTACTGCCTTGATGATTACAGCTTTGTAATATACCTTGAAGTCTGGAATTGTGATGCCAACGGTTGTTTTTTTCTTTTTCAACTTTCCTTTGGCTATTCAGGGTCTTTTCTGATTCCATACAAATTTTAGAATTATTTGTTCTAGATCTGTGAAAAAAGTTGATGGTATTTTGTTAGGGATTGCACCGAATGTATAGATTGCTCTGGGAAGCATAGATATTTTAACAATATTTGTTCTTCCAGTCCATGAGTATGGACACATTTCTTTGTGCCTTTCTCACTTTCTTTCATGACTGTTCTATACTCTTCTGAGTACAGGTCCTTTACCTCTTTGGTTAGTTTTATTCCCAGGTATCTTATGGTTTTGGGTGCAATTGTAAACAGGATCAATTCCTTAATTTCTTTCTTCTGTCTCATTGTTAGTGTACAGAAATGCAACTGATTTCTCTGCATTGATTTTATATCCTGCCACTATGCTGAATTCCTGTATGAGTTCTAGCAATTTGGGGGTGGAGTCTTTTGGGTTTACCACATAAATTATCATGTCATCTGCGAAGAGTGAGAATTCGCCTTCTTCTCTGCTGGTTCGGATGCCTTTTCTTAGTTTTTGTTGTCTGATTGCTGAGGCTAGAACTTCTAGTCCTGTGTTGAACAATGGTGAGAGTGGAAAACCCTGTCTGTCTTCCTGACTTCAGGGGGAAAGCTCTGAATTTTTCCCCATTGAGAATGATATTTGCTGTGGGATTTTTGTATGTGGCTTTTATGATATTGAGGTATGTTCCCTCTGTCCTCACACCATGAAGAGTTTTAATCAAGAAAGAATGCTGTACTTTATCAGATGCTTTTTCTGATCTATTGAGAGGATCATATGGTTCTTGACCTTTCTTGTATTAATGTAATGTATCACATTGATTGACTTCTGGATGTTGAACCACCCTTGCAATCCAGGAATAAATCCCACTCGGTCATGGTGCATAATCCTTTCAATGTACTGTTGAATTCCTATTGGCTAGTATCTTGGTGAGAATTTTTGCATCCATGTTCATCAGGGATATTCATCTGTAATTCTCCTTTTTGATGGAGTCTTTGTCTGGTTTTGGGATCAAGGTAATGCTGGCCTCATAGAAAAAGTTTGGAAGTTTTCCTTCCATTTCTATTTTTTGAAACAGCTTCAGAAAAAATAGGTATTGATTCTTCTTGAAATGTCTGGTAGAATTCCCCTGGGAAGCCCTGGATTCTGTTGGAGATCTTTGATTACTGCTTCAGTTTCCTTGCTGGTTATGGGTCTGTTCAGTTTTCTGTTCCCTCCTGTTTCAGTTTCGGTAGTTTATATGTCTCTAGTAAAGCATCCCTTTCTTCCAGATTGCCTAATTTGTTGGCATATCGTTGCTCATAATATGTTCTTATAACTGCTTGCATTTCTTTGGTGTTGGTTGTGATCTGTCCTCTTTTGGTCATGATTTTATTAATTTTGTCCTTTCTCTTTTCTTTTTCATGAGTCTGGCTAGGGGTTTATGGATCTTATCAATTCTTTCAAGGAACAGGCTCCTAGTTTTGTTGATCTGTTCTACTATTCTTTTGGTTTTGATTTCATTGATTTCTGCTTTAATCCTTATTAATTCTCTTCTCCTGCTGAGTTTAGGCTTTATTTGCTGTTCTTTCTCCACCTCCTTTAGGTATAAGGTTAGGTTGTGTACTTGAGACCTTTTTTGTTTCTTGAGAAAGGCTTGTATTGCTATATACTTCCCTCTTAGGATCACCTTAGTTGAGTCCCAAAGGCTTTGAACAGTTGTCTTTTCATTTTCATTTGTTTCCAATAATTTTTTTCAATCTTCAATTTCCTGGTGACCCATTCATTAGTAGGATGCTCTTAAACCTCCATGTATTTGAGTTCTTTCCAAATTTCCTCATTTGCTTGAGTTCAAGTTTCAAAGTACTGTGGTCTGAAAATATACAGGGAATTATCCCAGTGTTTGGTGTCAGTTGAGACCTGATTTGTGACCCAGTATATGAATTATGCTGGAGAATGTTCCATGGACACTCAAGAAGAACGTGTATTCTGTTGCTTTAGGATGGAATGCTCTGAATATATCTGGTCCAGTGTGTCATCTACCCCTTGTTTCCTTGTTGATATTTGCTTAGATGATCTCTCCATTGCAGTGAGTGGGGTGTTAAAGTCCCCTAGTATTATTGTATTATCAATGTCATTTTTCATTTTGTTATTAATTGGTTTATATAATTGGCTGCTTCTATGTTAGGGGCATAAATATTTATAATATTTAGGTCTTATTGTTGGAGAGACCCTTTAATTATGGTATAGTGACCTTTTTCACCTCTTATTACAGTCTTTGTTTTAATATCTATTTTGTCTGATATAAGGGTTGCTTTCTTTTGATGTCCATTACCATGTTAAATGGTTTTCCACCCCCTCACTTTCAACTACAGCTGTCTTTGGGTCCAAATTCAGTTTCTTGCAGACAGCATATCAATAGGTCTTCTTTTTTATCCAGTTTCATACCCTGTATCTTTTGATTTGGGCATTTAGCCCCTTTACACTCAGAGTAACTATTGAAAGGTAGAAATTTAGTGCCATTGTATTACCTGTAAAGTCACTGCTTCTGTCTATTATCTCTGTTCCTTTCTGGTCTATGTTACTTTAGGGCTCTCTCTTAACTTAAAGCATCCCCTTTACTATTTCTTGCAGGGCTCATTTAGTTATCACAAATTATTTTTGCTTCCGTTTGTCCAAGAGGAAGCTCTTTATCGCTCCTTCTATTCTGAATGACAGCCTTGCTGGATATAGTATTCTTGGCCTCCTATTTTTCTCATTTAGCACCCTGAATATATCATGCCAGTGATATCTGGCCTGCCAGGTCTCTATGTACAGATAGGTCTGCTTCCTGCCTTATGTTTTTATCTCTGTACTTAAGGACTTCTTGTCCAGAGCTGCTTTCAGGACTTTCTCCTTGTCTCTGAAATTTGGACCTGAATGCCTATTCCCTTCCCCAGATTAAGGAAGTTCTCAGCTATAATTTTCTCAAATATACCTTCTGGACCCCCCCTTTCCTCTTCCTCTGGGACCCCAATTATTCTAATATTGTTTCATTTTATAGTATCACTGATCTCTCAAATCCTCCTTTCATGCTCCAATAGTTGTTTATCTCTCTTTTTCTCATTTTCTTTATTCTCCGTCATTTTATCTTCTATATCACAGATTTTCTCTTCTGCCTCATTTATCCTGAAGATAGAGCCTCCATTTTGATTGCATCTCAGTATACCAGTTTTTATTTCAACGTGATTAGATTTTAGTTCTTTTATTTCTCTAGAAAGGGATTCTCTAGTGTCTTCTATGGTTTTTTTCAGGCCCAGCTAGTATCATTATAATTGTCATTCTCAATTCTAGCTCTGATATCTTACTTATATCCATATTGACTAAGTCTCTGGAAGTTAGTACTGCCTTTTGTTCTTTTTTCCGGGGTGACTTTTTCCATCCTGTCATTTCGTCCAGAGAAGAATACATGAATGAGGAAACAAAATGCAAAGATATCAACCATGACCCCAGCAAAATATATGCTAAACAAATCTGAAGAGTTCAGAAACCAATAACAGAAAAAAAGAGAATACAATCAAACAGGTGGATAGAATAGAATCATACACAAGGTCCTAGGTGTATTTTGGTCTGTTTGCTAGAAGAAACTAGACCCCAAAATTGTAAAGAAATACTTATAAATATAAAAAATAAAATTGAATACAATGAAAGGGAGGAAGCCAAAATGAGGCACCTGGGTGGCTCAGTTGGTTGAGCGATCGCCTTCAGCTCAGGGCATGATCCCAGAATCCTGGGATCGAGTCCCACATCGGGCTCCCGGTTCCATGGGGAGTCTGCTTCTCTCTCTGACCTTCTCCCCTCTCATGCTCTCTCTCTCTCAAATAAATAAATAAATCTTAAAAAATAAAAAGACTGGTTGAAAAAGATAAAAAGGAAAAAGAAAAATTTTAACTGTAAGACTAAAGAATTATGATAAAAACCCTGAATTCTATATACTATTTTCCCCTAGCACTGGACATTTGCAGTTCTGTGTGATTGGTAAACTTGGTATTAGCCAGATGTTCCTGCTCATCTCCTGGTGGAGGGGCCTCTTGCACTAATTCTCAAGTGTCTTTGCCCCTGTAATTACACCCCCTTGCCAGGGGGCCAGGCTCAATGTAAGGAACTCCAGATTGCTCTTTGTGATTTTTGCTCCCTGAATGCTTTCTATACCACTTAGAGGATGAAAATGGCTGTACCCCAATATCTAGCCCCAGAGCTGAAAATTTGTGCCCCCCACTCTTCTGTGAGCCCTCACAGAAAAGCAGTTAATCACTCTTGTCTCCCTGGTTTCTGTCCACACTCTGTGTTTCATCCAGCATGTGACTGGGTGTTTTTATCTCAGGCAGGTGACCCATTTTGAGTCACCAAACTTTACAAACTCCTGTGGCACACATCCATATCACTCCTCCCATGACAGGGAGGGGGAGTCTCCCTCAGTTCTACCTCTTCCTGGGCCCCTATGCAAAGAGTGGTCACCGGATTATGCTGCAGTTCACGGTTTATGGCAACACCATGCTGAAAGCCCACTCCTGGGCTCACTGTTTGCAGCTGGCTTCCCTGCTTTAACATTTGGGACATCTGTCGTACTCAGGAGCCCTGTTCTTTCTGTGACTCTGGGGATCCTGAGACCACACTGTCGCCACCTCAGCACCTTTCAGGCAGGGTGTTCCCCGACTACAGCAGACTTCTAAAATTTCTGATTTTGTGCTCTGTTGCCGTATCACTTTCCAGTAACCAGCTTACACAGGCTCCCTCCCTGCCACGGTTTATTTTCTGTTATATCACCTCAGATTCACTTCTCTGCACCTCCTACCTTGTGAAAACCGTTTGCTTTTCTATTTATAGAATTGCAGCAGTTGTTTTCTTAGCTCTCCAGTTGAGTTTGCAGGTGTTCAGAATGATTTGATAGCTATCTAGCTGAATTCCAGGGACCACACGAAACTAGATTCCTGTACTCCTCTGCCATCTTCCTATGGTGAGACCGAGTATGGCTATTTTAACAAAACTTTATTTACAAAAACTGGTTGTACGTTGGATTTGGTTCACAAGCTATACTTCGCTGAGCTCCGTTATACACTTATAGAAAATAGTTTTAGAATATTTCTACAAATGTTATTCCTACTAGTAGAAAATTGAACACATTTTAAGATTTCATTGCAATTCCTTTGTTTTTTAGAGATATGCCACAAGATATGCCACAAGAGGTAAAATGTCTGTATTTTAAACTGACTTGAAAACTACCTTTTTCATGTAGAATGCCACCAAATTGATGTACTAATTCATTCATTTAATTGTGATATTTGAAGAATACTTCTAAATTTTATCTTAAAATTATATAAATATTGTTCTAAATCAGATCTTAAAAAATTGTACAGTCAATGAAGTCTAACTTCAATCTCTGTTTTCTTCAAATTGTTCCTTTCCTTCCTCTTTAGGTTGTCATTATGGTTTGTCCATCTTTTATGGAAAAAATATATAACTTAATATGCATATATGGTCAAATAAATCCCTGTTTTAATGTTTAAGTAGCACACTAAATACATTGTTTGCCAACTTGATTTTTTTCCTGAGACGACTCCATAAGAGTATATAAAAAGAAGGTTTTTTTTTTAATTATGATAATTATATGGGCATACCTCGGAGATAATATAGGCTCAGATCCAGACCACTACAATGTAGTGACTCAAATGAATTTTTTGGTTTCCCAGTGTATTCAGAACTTAGATTTATACCTTACTGTAGTCTATTAAGTATAATACAATTGTATTATAGCTAAAAAATATATACATACCTTAATTTAAAATTATTTTATGGCTAAAAATTGCTAACTATCATCTGAGCTTTCAGTGAGTTGTCATCTTTTTTCTGGTGAAGGATCTTGACTTGATGTTGATGGCAGCTGACTGATCAAGGTGGTGGTTGCTGAAAGTTAGAGTGGCTGCAGCAGTTTCTTAAAAGAAGACAGTACAGTTTTCTGCATCAGTGGGCTCTTCCTTTCATGAACAATTTCTTTGTAGCATGTAATACTATTTGGTAGCATTTTACCCATAGTAAAACTTCTTTAAAATTGGAGTTAATCCCCTCAAACCTTGCTGCTGCTTTATTGATTAAGTTTATGTAATATTTTAAATTCTTCATTGTATTTCAATGACTTTCATAGCATCTTCACCAGGAGTAGAATTTTTCTCAAGAAACTAATTTATTTGCTCATCCGAAGGGAGCAACTCTTACTGGTTCAAGCTTTGTCATGAGATTGCCACAATTCAGTCACATCTTCGGGCTCCACTTCTAATTCTAGTCCTTTTGTTATTTTTCACCAAATCTGCAGTTACTTCTTCCACTGAAACTTGAATCTCTCAGAGTCATTCGTGAGGGTTGGTATCACCTTCTTCCAAACTCCTATTTGTTTTGGTATTTTGACCTCTTTATATGAATCATGAATGTTCTTAATGTCATTTAGAATGGTGAATGCATTCCAGAGGGTTTTCAATTTATTTAGCCTAGATCCATCAGGGGAATCACTGTATATGGCAGCTCTAGCCTTATGAAATGTACTTCTTTACTAAGATAACTTGAAAGATGAAATTGCTCCTTGTTCCATGGACTACAGAATGCCTGTTGTGTTAGAATGCATGAAAACAACATGGATCTCATTGTCCATCTCCATCAGAGCTCTTGAGTGACCAGGTGCATTGTTAATGAGCAATAATATATTTTTTTAAAGATTTTATTTATTTGACAGAGAGAGACACAGTGAGAGAGGGAACACAAGCAGGGGGAGTGGAAGAGGGAGAAGGAAGCTTCCCACTGACGCAGGGCTTGATCCCAGGACTCTGGTGATCGTGACCTGAGCCGAAGGCAGACGCTCAATGACTGAGCCACCCAGGCGCCCCAAGCAATAATATTTTGAAGGGAATCTTTTTTTGGAGCAGTGGGACTCAAAAGCAGCCTTAAAATATTCAGTAATATTTTGTTTACATGCTGTAAACAAATGTGCTTCCTTTTTTAAAATTTAAATTCAATTAATTAACATATATTATTAGTTTCAGAGGTAGAGGTCAGTGATTCATCAGTCTTATATAATACCCAGTGCTCTTTTACATCCACCCTCCTTCCAGGCTTTGTTGTTCCATTTCTAGAGCACAGGCAAAGTAGATTTAGCATAATTCTTTGGAGCCTTGGATTTTCAGAATGACAAATGAGCATTGGTTTCAACTTAGTTACCAGCTGCATTATCCCCTAACAAGACACTCAGCCTGTCGTTTGAAGGTTTGAAGCCAGGTATTGACTTCTTTCTAGCAATGAAAGTCATAGATGGCATCTGCTTCCAATAGAAGGCTGTTTAATCTACATTGAAAAATCTGTTGTTTAGTATAGCCATGTCCATTAATGATCTTAGCTAGATCTTCTGGATAACTTATTGCAGCATCTACATCAGTACCTGCTGCTTTACCTTGAACTCTTATGATATGAAGATGGCTTCTTAAACCTCATGAAACAACTCTGCTAGCTTCAAACTTTTCTTCTGCAGCTTCCTGACCTGTTTGAGCTTTCACAGAATTGAAGAGTTAGGGCCTTGCTCTGGATTATGATTTGGCTTAAGGGTACTTCTGGCTGGTTTTATCTTCTATCCAGACACTAAAAGTTTCTTTACATCAGCAGTAAGGCTATTTAGCTTTCTTGTTATTCATGGGTTCACTGGATAGCATTTTCATTTCCTTCAAGAACTTTTCCTTGGCATTTATAACTTGACTTTTTGGTGCAGAAGACTAGCTATCAGCCTGTCCTGGCTTTTGATGTGCCTTCCACACTTAGTTTAATCATTTCTAGCCTTTGATTGAAAGTGAGAGAAATGAAGCTCTTCCTTTTACTTGAACCTCATAGAGGTCCTTGTAGGGTTATTAACTGGCCTAATTTCAATATTGTTGTGTCTCAGAGAATAGGGAGGCCCAAGGAGATGGAGAGAGCCTGGGAAATGCTCAGTCAGTGGAGCAGTCAGAATACACACATTGGTCAGTTAAGTTTACCATCTCACATGGGTATGATTCATGGTGCCCCAAAACAATCATAATCGTAATGTCGAAGGTCACTGATCAGAGATCACCATAACAAATTCAGTAATAATGAAAAGCTTGAAATACCGTGATAATTATTAAACTATGAAAGTGATGCAAAGTGAGCAAATGCTATTTGACAAACAGTGCCAATATATTTGCTTGATACAGAGTTACTACAAAACCTTCAATTTGTTAAAAAAAATGCAACATTTATGATGTGCAATAATGTGAAATGTAATAATACAAGATATGCCTGTATATACGTATATATATTAGTGCAATGGACATGAAAACATGAATAATTCTCTACAAAAATTAAAAAACTCTAAAAAATAACATGCTAAACAAATGAATTCAAATAGTCCAGTAGTCACAAAGAAAAAATTCATACAGGTAAAAAATATAACTCCTGAAATAAGACAGTAGGTTTTCTTTATGGGTTCTATGAAAACCTCAAAAACAGACAATTTCCAGTAATTTTTTTCTAACATAAAAATATGTGCCCCTGTAATTAAATTCATTTAGAAATATATATGTATATATATGTATACACATATATATATAATTTCTACATATTTTCACATTTAAAATGATTATTCACTGTTCTGATTTATATAAGATGATTTATATAGACATTAAGAGCTGATTATTAAAATTCATGTCTATATACTATTTGATACATTACTTAAGATGCTTCTTTATCTTACAAGTTAATTTTCCTTAAATCTATAAATTAGAACTTCACAGCATTCACTAATGCTGTGAAAAATGTAAGCCTGATGATTCACAGACCTGTACCCCTGGGGCAAAGAATAAAAAATTAAAAAAAATTAAAAAAAGAACTTCAAAACATTAACACATTATCAGAAACAGTATTTTATTCTTATATCCTTATAAGTATTATATTCTTAAAACTTATCAGATTTGTCCGATCTGAAATGTTATAAAATAATAGATAATAGAAATAAATAATAGAAAAAGAATTATGTCAACATTTTACCTTTTTTAATTGAAATAGAACAACATGAACATTCTGAAAACAATGTTCGACAAGGCTTAAACTTGAAAAGCTACAATTAGAATTTAAATTTTGATTATCAGTTAATTTGAACTAAGTTAAAAGTTACAGTGGGGAGCACTAGAACATGGTAATCTTAAATTTGGATAAGCTGTTGCCTATCTTGTTATTTCTATATTTCATATAAAGCTATCAATCCCTAGAAACATTACAAAAATTATGAAAGGCTGTAACAACAATATGTTATAAAAGTTAATTGTCAATGACTGATCCAAAATGTATGATTTAAAGATGAAAGTCTATTCAAGACTTTTTTTTTTAGTTTTAAATATCTTGTTATAAATTTGCAATATTCATTCCAGTAGTATACTCAGGTCATTTGTGAAAGGTAGTTAAGAACCCAGTAACAGCAAGTTTTTTATTTTTGATCCTAGATGACAGAGAAAAGATATGTATAAATATTTAAACCTGGATCATGGCCAAATACTATCAGTGTTTGTCATCTTTTGTTCAGTGGAAGCCAATTTCACTTAATAGTGCTAAATGATGATACTAATCTAAGTCAGTTTGGCAAATGGTAAATTATAAAATTGTTACTGAGAATGACAAAAACTAAGTGGTTTATTCTTCTGAGTAATTTTTTGAAAACTTGCTTCTGGATCAGTAATACTGTAATAATAAAACCATCCAGCAACAAGGTAACCCTGGTTGGGTGGCAGTAATGGTTAGGATTTGTCAATATTATACTTTTCTGATCTGTTGCTATCTGTGCTGTCCATTTAGACTTGTTATGTGTCATCTTAATCTTATACAATAAATTTCCAAAAACAGAGCAATAAAACAAAAAGGGACTATACAGCTTGCAATGTCTCCTTGAGCCATGTGCCTCCCAGACACATTATTATAAACTAAGCATGTGGTAACACAGTTCACTAGTGAGAACTTTGATGGTTGTGCATCAGGGTGGATCCATGTTTTATAGAGCTTGAGGCTTGTATAATTTGAGGAGTACTTAAGAAAAAGAGTTTAAAATTTCAAATACAAAATTAGGTACAGGAAAGGCTATGTACAAATGAGAGGCAATGAAGCCTAAGCTTCATTGATTTTATGGTAAATTCACCTCTGCATCTGGCACATAGTAAGTAGTCTCTAATTATTTATGAAATGATTTTTTATTAATAGTAATTGAATTTGGGATGCCTGGGTGGCTCAGCGGGCTAAACATTTGCCTTCAGCTCAGATCATGATCCCAGGGTCCTGAGAGAAAGTCCCACTTTGGGCTCCCTGCTCAGCGGGGTACCTGCCTCCCTCAACCTGGCACTCCCCCTGCTTGTGCTGTCTCTGACAGATAAATAAAAAATCTTTTAAAAAATATAGTAATTGAATTTGAACTCAGGATGAGTGGAAGGGCATGTCAATCCTGGTAGTGGCCTCTTGAAATGTCTTAATGTATGATTTAACAGTACATTAGCCTGAGTTAGTCTCAACCAGCTTTACTCCATATCCTTTTTCATGAAAGACATGAAAATGAAATTTAAAGCCAAATGGCTTTTATTTTCTTGACTCATTTAGAATATGTCAGTACTGCCTCTTGTTCTTTTTTTTTTTTTCTTGTGGTGAGTTTTTCCACCTTGTCATTTTATCTAGATAAGAATAGATGAATGAGAGAACAAAATACTAAAAAGGTAGCAACGACTCCAGAAAAGTATACACTAACGAAATCAGAATACACACACACACACACACACACACACACACACACACACATATATTAGGCTGGTGATTGGAACAGAGCCACATACTTGATTTTGGGTGTATTTTGGTCTGTTAGAAGAAACTACCTCCCAAAATTTTAATGGAAGAAAAAAAATACACACACACACACACACACACACACACACACACACACACACACGAATAAGGGAAAACACGATGAAGAGATGGAATATGACTGTAATGATGAAAATTTAAAAAGGTTCTAAAAAAGGAATTGATAGGATAAGAAGTTGATTGAAAAGAGAAAAAAAAAAGAGGAAAGAATGTTATCAGGCTGGAGACTAGAACAAAGCCATGCACTAGATTTAGGATATATTTTGATTAGGAGATATTGTATCCCAAAATTTTAAAGGAAAAAAACCCTATATGTATACAAAAAATAATGTTAAATACAATGAAGGGATAAAATATGACTAAAACAATGAAAATTAAAGATTTTTAAAAAGGTATTGATACAATGAAATAGTTTTAAAAACATTAAAATAAGAAGGGAAAAATTAGAATAAGAAAGAAAGAAAATTTTAAAAAACTTTGAAAGACTAAAGGATCATGGGGAAAAAGCAATGAATTCTTTGTGTTGCTTTCCCCTAGCTCTGGAGTTCTGCAGTTCTCATTGACTGGTGAGCTTGGTCTTGGCTGGATGTTCTTGCTGATTTTCTGGCGGAGGGGCCTGTTACACTGATTCTCAAATGTTTTTGCCTGAGGTGGAATTGCACCGTCCTTGCCAGGGGCCAGGTTAAGGAATCTGCTCAGTTTGGGTCTCTGGATCTTTTGTTCCCTGAATGCTTTCCATATGGCTTTGGAGGACGGGAATGAAGATGGTGGCCTCCCAGTCTCTGGTCCTGGAGGAGCTGAGAGCTCGGGGCCCCACTCCTTAGTGCACCCTCAGAGAAAAGCAGTCAGTCACTCCTGTCTCCCTGGTCTTTGACAGTGCTCCATGCTCACCGGCCTGTGACCAAGTGTTTCTATCTCTGGCACATGGCCCCATTTGGAGTCTCCAAACCCAGCAGTTTCCTGCAGCACACTCTTGTGCTGCTCCTCCCAGAGGAGGAAGGTGAATCTCCCCAGTTCTGTCGCTTGTGGGGTCCCTGCTCAAAGAGCAGTGGCCCAACTGTGCCTTGGATCACGGTTTAAGGTAACCCTGAGCTGAGAACCCCCCTCCTCAGTTCCGTTTCTGCAACCGGCTTTCCCACTCTGATACCTGGGAGCTCTGCTGCACTAAGGCACCCTGGTGTTTCTGAGAACACACTGTTCCAGCGAGGCCCCGAAACCCCCCCCCCACTCCCGCTTAGCCTCTGGAGCAACGACCCTCAGTGGAGCAGACTTCTCAAAGTTCCAATTTTGTGATCCACTCCTCTACCGCTTGCCAGGAGCCAGCCCCTCCCCCCATGGTCTCTCTTCCTGTATATTGCCTTGGATTCACTTTCCCACACATCCTACCTTCCAGAAAGTGGTCGCTTTTCTGTTCTTAGAATTGCTGCTCTTCTTCTATCTCCTGTTGAGTTTGTAGCTGTTCAGAATGGTTTGATATCTATCTAGCTGAACTCCTGGGACCTGATGATATTTAGGTCTCCTACTTCTCTACCATCTTGCTCCTCCCTCAGTGTTATATAGTCTTAATGTTAGAGTAAGTTTTTGATATTCTTAACCATTTGGTTTGACATAAGAACTTTAAGATCAACTTATCAAGTTCCATGAAAACCTTTGAAGTGATTTTAATTGTAATTCCACTGTATTTTACAGATTATTTGTGGTCAGAATTTATCTTAATCACATATAGTCTTTTCAGCCAGAAGCAGGTGTGTCTCTATTTTAATCAGGTTTTTAATCAGCTGTTCACTTATGTTGGTCAGTAACGGTTGGTACTTTCTTCTCAAATTTATTGCATATCTTTTGTTTATTTTCAGTAAATAATCACATACAAATTTTGCCAGAGAAGAGAAAACAGAAAAAATTCACCTACTTATTTTATAAGGCTAGCATAACCTTGGTAGCAGTCAGGGCTTGTTAGCTGTTAAGCCCAAGTAAAGTCATTGACTTTTCTTAAGTAAGAACACAGATGTAAAAGTCTTAAATAAAATAATAGCTAATTGAATATAGTAGTGTATATTTGTTTGTTATTAAAAATTTCTTCATTGAATAATAAGGACCCATTATGAGAGCATTATGACACTTAGATAAAAAGAAAAAAAACCCCACGTAATTATTTCAATTGATGTACACTGAAATTGCTGCCAGTTTTTCATTGTTATAAGTAATGCTGTCATTGCCAATCTTTGGACATACATTGTCAGATCATTTCCTTAAGATTTTCCAAAAGTACATATAGGCAAATTATAAATATTAATACATTATGTAAGATGCACAGTAAATACACTTTTCCTGAGAAGGTTCATCTATTAAATATTATAGGCTTATAA
This sequence comes from Ailurus styani, assembly GCA_002007465.1. Taxonomy (NCBI): domain Eukaryota; kingdom Metazoa; phylum Chordata; class Mammalia; order Carnivora; family Ailuridae; genus Ailurus; species Ailurus styani. Next base: position 483,753 of record LNAC01000831.1, on the reverse strand, counting down.
ACCAAGAAGTAAAATTGAGGTTATTATGTAAGTACTTGTATATAACAAAAGAACACAAACTTTCATTAATCTTTATTAACTAAATTAGGAATACAATAATTGAGCAGTTTTGATAGTACAAGTTTACAAATGTAAATAATGGAATTTTCTTTGGGGGAATAACATTTCACTTAAATTAAGGCCAAAAGTTGGTGTTCCTTATAAAAAAGATCTACTTCAAAATGTCCATCTGTTAATGCTGATCTATTATAAGATTTTATGTATTTCACTTTTGCAAATTTCTTTCCTCATAGATAGGTACTACCACCTATTAATATCAATCCACGGGCATATGGTTTTAATTGAGTATATTCACCAATTAGATGACATTTTTAGAATTCTATTAAATAAAAGACTTAAAGAACGCCATTTAGCATGTCGTTTTATTACAAATTAGCCGCTTCCAATTAAAATTCCTCAGATGCATAAGTAGACTTTGGAATATGAAAATTTCTGTTGCACTTACATCAAGGTTGAAAAACACTGCTGTGGACTGAAATCAGAAAATATGTTGCTGCAGGAATTTGTATAGAATGGAGATCTTTTATCTCTTCACAATTCAGGAAATGTATAACACAACCTGACATTACTTGCTAGTCAAAAAAATGGCAGTTATCATTGAAATTACCTTATCATACTATAAGTTTCATGGATAAGTACTATTTAGCCTTGCAGTTTTAGGCTGAAATATTTTTAAGTCTGTAGCATAACCTAATTCCAAAGCCATTTAGAATTAAATAAGAGTGGTGAGCTCAATTCTTTCAACCATTTAAAAAGGTAAACACCATTTTTAACTTGAGGACTATACAAAAGGCAGGCTATATTTGGCCCATAGGCCATACTTTATGGACCCCTGCTATATAAAGTCTTATATTCCCAGTAAATGTAAGTGTCTGATTCTCCAAAACTGCAACCAGTAAGCATTCCTTTTCATAATTTATTTTAATTCCAGTATAGTTAACATACAGTGATATATTAGTTTCAGGTGCACAATATAGTGATTCAACAATTCTGTACGTTACAGGTGCACATCATGACAAGGGTACTCTTAATCTCCTTCACTTATTTCACCCAGCCACCCATCCACCTCCATTCTAGTAACCATCAATTTGTTTTCTATAGTTAAGAGTCTGTTTGCTTTGTCTCTTTTTTCCTTTGTTCATTTTTGGTTCTTAAATTCCACATATGAGTGAAATCATAGGATATTTCTCTTTCTCTGATTTACTTCACTTACCATTATACTCTATAGGTCCATCTATGTCATTGCAAATGGCAAGATTTCATTATTTTTTTTATTAAAGATTGTATTTACTAGAGAGAGANACATATGAGTGAAATCATAGGATATTTCTCTTTCTCTGATTTACTTCACTTACCATTATACTTTATAGGTCCATCTATGTCATTGCAAATGGCAAGATTTCATTATTTTTTTATTAAAGATTGTATTTACTAGAGAGAGCGAGAAAACATGAGTGGGGATGGGGAAAAGCATAGGGAAAGGGAGAAGCAGACTCCCCACTGAGCAGGAAGTGCAATGCAGAACTTATGACCTGAGCCAAAGGGGATCATGACTTGAGCTGAGATCATGACCTGAGCCTAAGGCAGATGCTTAACCGACTGAGCCACCCAGGCTCCCCAAGGTTTCATTATTTTTTATAACTGAATTATATTCTGTTGTGTGTTTGTACAACATCTTCTATAACCATTCATCAATCGGACAACTTGGGCTCCTTCTGTATCTTAGCTATGGTAAATAATGCTGCAGTAAACATAGAGCTGCATGTATACCTTTGAATTCATGGGGTTTTTTTGCATTCTTTGGGTAAATATCCAGTAGTGGGATTGCTGGATTGTAGGGTAGTTCTATTTTTTTATTTTTGAGGAACCTCCATACTATTTCCCACAGTGGTTGAACTAGTTTGTGTTCCCACCAATAGTGCAATAGGATTCCCTTTTCTCTACATCCTCGCCAATACATGTTGTTTCTTGTGTTGTTGATTTTAGACATTCTAACAGATGTGAGGTCATTGCAGTTTGATTTGCATTTCTGATGGTCAGTGGTGTTGAGCATCTTTTCATGTGTCTGGTTGGCCATCTGTATGTCTTCTTTGGAGAAATCCATATTCATTTTTCCTGCTGCATTTTAAATTGGATTACTTGTGGGTTTTGGTGTTGAGTTCTATAAGGTCTTTATATATTTTGGATACTAACCTTTTATCAGATATGTGATTTGCAAATATCGTCTACCATTCAGCAGGTTATCTTTTAGTTTTGTTGACTGTTTCCTTTGCTGTGCAGAAGTTTTCATTTTCATGTAGTCCCAATGGTTTATTTTTGCTTTTGTTTTCCTTGCCTCAGGAGACATACTTAGAAAAATGTTGCTATGGCTGTCAGAGAAATTACTGCCTGTGCTCTCTTCTAGGATTTTTATGGTTTCCGGTCTCACATTCATTTCTTTAATACATTTTGAGTTTATTATTATGTCTGGTGTAAGAAAGTGGTCCAGTTTCGTTCTGTTGCAGGTTGCTGTCCAGTTTTCCCAAAACCGTTTGTTGAAGAAACTGTGTTTGTCAAATTGCATATTCTTGCCTCCTTTGTTGGAAATTAATTAACCAGGAACATCAATAAACATGAGTTCATTTCTGGGCTATTCTGCTCCATGGATCTATGTATCTGTTTTTGTGCCATAATGATATTGTTTTGATTCCAACTTTGTTGAAATCTGGAATTGTGATACCTCCAGCTTTGTTCCTCTTTTTCAAGATTGCTTTGGCTGTTCAGGGTCTTTGGTGGTTCCATACTGATTTTAGGATTATTTGTTCTAGTTCTGTGAAAGATGCTGTTGGTATTTTGAAAAGGATTGCAATAAATCTTTAGATTGCTTTGGATAGTATGGACATTTTAGCAATACCAATTCTTCTACTCCATGAGCATAAAGTATCTTTCCATTTGTGTCATTTTCAGTTTCTCTTATCAATGTTTTATACTAATGGTATCGGTCTTTCACCTCCTTGGTTAAGCTTATTCCTAGGTATTTTATTCTTTTTGCTGGAATTATAAATGGAATATTTTTCTTAATTTCTCCGTCTTCCACTATGTTATTAGTGTATAGGAAAGCTTCAGATTTCTGTATATTGATTTTATATCCTGTGACTTCACTGAATTCATTTATCATTTCTAGTAGTTTTTGTTTTTGTTTTTGTTTTTTTGTAAAGTATTTAGGGTTTTTTGTATATAGTATCATGTCATCTGCAACTAGTCCAGGTTTTACCTCTTCCGATTTGGATGGCTTTTATTCCTTTTTCTTGTCTGACTGCTATGGCTAGTACTTCCAGTACTGTATTGAATAAAAGTGGTGACAATGGATATCATTATCTCATTCCTGATCTTAGGAAAAAAGCCTTTAGAATTTCACCAGTGAATATGATGTTAATTGTGGTGTTTTTTTTATATATATATATGGCCTTTATTATGTTGCAGTGTGTTCCTCCTAAACTTACTTTATTGAGGATTTTTTATCATGAATAGGTGTTATACTTTGTCAGACCTTTTTTCTGCATCTATTGATCTTGTGGGTTTTTTTTTTTTAAGATTTTATTTGTTTATTTGTCAGAGAGAGAGAGAAAGCACAAGCAGAGGGAGCGGCAGGCAGAGCAGGCAGAGGGAGAAACAGGCTCCCCGCTGAGCAAGGAGCCTGACATGGGCCTCGATCCCAGGACGCTGGGATCATGACATGAGCCAAAGGCAGATGCTCAATTGACTGAGCCACCCAGGTGTCTTGATCATTATGGTTTTTATCTTTTCTCTTAATGTGATGTATCATGTTGATTGATATTCAGATATTGAACTACCCTTGCATCCCAAGAATGAATTCCCCTTGATCAATGTGAATGATTAATGTATTGTTGGATTTGGTTTGATATTTTGTTGAGTATTTCTGCATCTATATTCACCAGAGATATTGGCCAGCAGTTTTCTTTTTTTGTAGTTTGCACTTTTTATTTTTCTGTCTTTATATGGCTTTGATATCAGGGTAATTAGAAATCTCATAAGTGAATTTTTTAAAAATTAATTAATTAATTTGACAGAGAGAGACACAGTGAGAGAGGGATCACAAGTAGAGGGAGTGAGAGAAGGAGAAGCAGGCTTCCCACCAAGCAGGGAGTCTATTGTGGGGCTCCATCCCAGGACCCTGGGATCATGACCTGAGCTGAAGGGAGATGCTTATTAACGACTGAGCCACCCAGGCACCCCTCATAAGTGAATCTGGAAGCTTTCCCTCCTCTTCTGTTTTTGGAATAGTTTGAGAGAATAAGTAGTAACTCTTCTTTAAAAGTTTCGTGGAATTCACCTATAAGGCTGTCTGGTCCTGCACTTTTGTTTGTTGGGAGTTTTTTGATTACAGATTCTATTTTCATTGCTGGTAATTGGTCGATTGAGATTTTCTGGTTGTTCCTGAGTGACCTTGGGAAGATTATATGTTTCTAAGAACTTATCCATTTCTTCTAGATTGCCTGATTTGTTGGCATATAATTTTTCATCATGTTTTCTTATAATTCTATTTCTTTGGTGTTGGTTGTTATTATCTCCTCTTTCACTTATGATTTTATTTGAGCCCTTTTTTATGAGTCTGCGTAAAAGCTTATCAATTTTGTTGATCTTTTCAAAGAACCAGCTCCTAGTTTCATTTACCTGTTATCCTGTTTTTTAATTTCTGTTTCATTTATTTCTGCTCTAAACTGTATTATTTTCTTTTGGTGGTTTGGGGTTTTGTTTCTTCTTTTTCTAGTTCTATTAGGTGTAAGTTTAGGTTGTTTATTTGAGATTCTTCTTGCTTCTTGAGTTAGACCTGTACTGCTGTAAACTTCCCTCTTAGAAGAGCTTTCGCTTCATCTCAAAGGTTTTGGACCATTGTCTTTTGTTTTTCATTTGTCTCCATGTAATTTTTATTTCCTCTTTGATACTTTGGTTGACCCATTCATTGCTTAATAGCATATTGCCTAAAAGCATATCCATATATTTGTGTTCTTGATAGTTTTTTATCCTTGTGTCTGATTTCTAGTTTCCTAGCATTGTGGTCAGAAAACAATGCATAGTATGACTTCAGTATTTTTGAATTTGTTGAAATTGTTGTGACCTAACCCTGTGATCTGTTCTGGACAGTAATCTATGTACACTTGAAACAAGTGTATTCTATTATTTTAGGATGGAATGTTCTGAATAGATCTGGTCCAGATCCATCGGTTAGATCCAACTGCTCCAATGTGTCATTCAAGGGCATTGTTTCCTTGATTTTCTGTGTGGATGATCTATGCATTGATGTAAATGGGGTGTTAAAGTACCCTCGAATTATTATATCACTGTCGGTTATTTCCTTTATGGTTGTTACTAGCTGCTTTCTGTATTTAGGTGCCGCCATGTTGGGTATGTAAATATTTACAATTATTATACCTTCTTTTTAGATTATTCCCCTTATGATTATATAGTGTCCTTTTTCCTTTATTACAGTCTTTGATTTAAAGCCCATTTTGTCCAGCCTAAGTATCACTACCTTGGCTTTCTTTTCACATCCATTTGCATAATAAGTGCTTTTCCATCCCTGCACTTTAAATATGCATGTGTCTCTGGTCTTAAAAGAGTCCCTTCTAGGCAGCATATAAATGGGCCTTGCTTTTTTATCCATTCCATCACCTGTCTTTTGATTGGAGCATTTTGTCCATTTACATTCAAAGTAATTATTGATATTTATTGTCATTTTATTACTTGTTTTTTGGCTGTTTTTGTAGTTCTTCTCTGTTTCTTCGTTCTGTTGCTCTTTTTCTCTCATGACTTGCTGGCTTTCTTAGTGATATATCTGGATTCCTTTCAGTTTATTTTTTGCATATTTTATTGCTAGTTTTTGATTTGTGGTTACCATTATGTTTATATTTAACATCTTTTGTATATTAGTCTGTGTTTAGTTGATGGTCGCTTAAGTTTGAACCCATTCTAAAAGCAATACATTTTTACTATTTTCCAGCCCTGTTTTATGTATATGGTGCCTTACTTAACATCCTTTTATTCTGTGAGGCCCTTGACTGATTTTTATAGGTATCTTTAAGTTTAATGTCTTTTTGCTTCCTACTTTTCTTCCTCATGCCTATGGTCTTTCCTTTCTGCCCAGAGTCCCCTTTAACATTTCTTATAGGGGTGGTTTAGAGTGATGAAGCCCTTTAATTTTTGTTTGGGAAATTCTCTTTCTGCTTCTAGTATGAGTGATTGCTATGTTGGATAGAGTATTCTTGGCTGCAGGATTTTTTTGTTCAGCAGTTTGACTATATCGTGCCACTCCCTTCTAGCCTACAAGTTTCTGCTGAAGAATCCACTGATAGTCTTACAAGATTTCCTTTGTACATAAATGTTTTCTTTTGCTGCTTTTAAAATTCTTTTTTTGCTGATTTTTTTTTGGGGGGGCCATTTTAATTACTATGTGTCTTGGTGTAGACTTTTTGGGGTTAATTTTTGGGGGGAGTCTCTATGCCTCCTGGATCTAGATTTCTGTTTCCTTCCCCAGATTTGGGGAGTGTCTAGCTATTATTTCTTCAAATAAATTTTCAACCCTTTCCTCTCTCTTCTCCTCTGGGATTCTTATAATGTAAATGTTATTATGCTTGATAGTGTTGCCGACTTCCATTAATCTGTTTTCATTTTTCATTAGTTTTTCCCCCTCTCTCTCCAGTCAGCTTGATTGCTTTCAATTACTGTCTCTTGCAGGTTCCTGGTCTGTTCTTCCACTTCCTCTAGTCTGCTATTTATTGCATCTAGTGTATTTTTTTATTTCAGTTATTGAGTTCTTCATCTCTCATTCGTTCTTTTTTTTTTATGTTTTCTGTCTCCTTTTTGAAGGTATCACTGAGTTCCTCTACTTTTCTCAAGTCTAGTGAAATCTAGTGAGTGTATCTTTATGACCATTATTTTCAATTCTCTATCAAATATATTACTTATCTCCACTTCATTTAGCTCTCACTGTGATTCTTTCTTGTTTTTGTGTCTGATATTGGGGTCTGCTTCTCCCTCCTCTCCACATCTGCATTGTCCCTCCTTCTTGGGGACAGTCCCGTGGGTTCATTTGGCTCCTGACAGCATCTCCACCTTTCCTGCCCTCTTTAATGTGACTTCTCTGCATTTACCTGTGGAGAGTCTGGTCTATCAGTCTTTGGGTCATTTTCTGGGTTATTTACAGTGATGTGGATGTTATCTCATTGTATTCATGGGAAGAGGTGAGCTTATGATCCTCCTACTCTGCCGTCTTCCCTGGAAGTCTCTGCAACCAGTAAATATTCTGAATTTTTAAAAACTTACACAATTTGAAATTATACTTTTTCAATTGCATTTATTTGAATATCAATAAAGTGAAATCTCTTTCATGAGTATAGGCCATTTACATTTCTTCATTATAAACTGGTTGTTTATATTATTTTTCCATTTTTTAAAAAGATTTATTTATTCTAGAGAGGGAGAGGGAAAGAGAGATCTCAAGCAGACTCTCCACTGAGCAGAGAGCCTAGTGTGGGGCTTGATCTCACAACCCTGAGATTATGACCTCAGGTGAAATCGAGTCAGGCGCTTAACTGACTGAGCCATCCAGGTGCCCCTTCTTTTTCCATTTTTATTGCACTAGTATTTCAGCAATCTTTTGCATACCAAAAATAGTTCAAAATCCTTTTTAGTGGCTACTTTAGTATTATTTTACACTGCTTTCTCCCACACATCCAATCTGAGACTCCTTTCATATTCAAAGATATACCATTGCCTAACAGAACTGTTTTTTTTAAATCTTCTGTACATATAGGCACCAGATACTAATTCTGTCCCCTTTTCTCTATTTTCCTCCTAGCATTAACTCTTATTTATCCTTCAAGACTCAGATCAAAGACCAGTTCCTTCTCTTTAGCTCCATAGCGAATATCTGTGCAAATATCTGTCATAGAACCTATCACACATTATGTAATTAACTGTTCACAATGGTCTGTCTCCCCACTGGATTCACAGCTTCCTGAGACCTGGAATTGTAATTGATCTCTATATTCCAGAACAATGGCTAACACTTTGTAGGCACTGATTATTTGTTGACTGTTAAGAGTTCAAGATAATAGTAATATTAGTAATGTTAACAAAGTAGTATGTGCCAGATACATAAATGTCAGAGACAAATTTGTGTAGTTGTATTTCTTATAAAATGCCTATCATAATAATGATACATAATTTAATTTTGAAAAAGTCATCTTGGACATTAAAATCTCACCAAAGAACATAGCAATAATTATGTTTTTATTTCCTGACAAAACAGAGTATGTCAAATTATCATATGAGCTCTTTGATATGAGGAACTTGAGGAGTAGGATGGGGGTCATGGGGGGTAGGGAGGGGGAAATAATGAAACAAGACCTCGGGAAAGAGGTAAACCATAAGAGACCCTTAATCTCACAAAACAAGCTGAGGGTTACTGGGGGGTGGGAGGGTAGGGATAGGGTGGATGGGTTATGGACATTGGGGAGGGTTTGTGCTATGGTGAGTGCTGTGAAAGGTGTAAGCCTGATGATTCACAGACCTGTACCCCGGGGCAAATAATAAATAAATAATAAATAAGTAAAAAATAAAACTGAGTATGTCAAGCATTTGGCTTAAAAACTTATCTTTTTCCCTGAAGAATTAAGATAACATTTAAATAATGCTATTAGGTATAGTTATCATCTGCAATTCAAGAAAATTTGCTTATACTGGAAAAGAAAACACAGAATTTAAACACACAAAAATATTCATCAGCCATGTCTGTTTTATAATCTGAACAGTAAGCTCTTTTGTTCAAAATCTTCTTTGTAACTTGACCAAGATTCATTTGGATTAATCTTTTATTTTGCTTTATTTCCAAAGGACATCCATTACTTTGCACTAGATAAGGGTGAATTGGCACTAGCTGAAGTGGCAAGAAAAAGAGCTAGTGACATTGATGCAGAATCAATAACCTCTGGAGTTGGTAAGAATTAATGCTGGTTTTTTTTAAGTGCTTTTTGTTTCAATCAATACTTATTCAGTATCATTTATATTTATGTTTGTAACGCATGATTGGTTAATTTGAATTACTTTCTTTGTAAAGAACGTGACTTTTAAAAAATAATTAAGCCTGGGTAAATAGTACAATATGGACATGTAAGTGGGAACTGTGTTGATATAAAAATTAACAACCACTGATTAATCACCATTTAGCAAAAAGTCAAAAAGGCACTGTTGTCATAAGATTTTTGAGGAAGAATTTATTATCATAAGTGCTATTATTAATATTTGTCAACACAGAAACTTATTATTTATACACATAGACATGTGATATCTCAAAAGAATTCTGTCCTATATCAAATATTTCACATGGAATTTTAGGTTTGATGGGTGACTTGTTTTCTTTTAGAAGCCACTAGTGATTTTACAGTGTAGTCTTCCGAAGAAGACCAATCTGCAACCAAAATTTAATCTAAAGGTCCATTCAAAGCTTTATAATACATAAAAATGATAGCTTCAAAAACTATTATAAAATCAACATGAGCTTCCTTTTCCTAAATTTCTGGACTTCCCAATTCCTATTCTTCCTGGTATTTATTATTTCTAGATTAGGCAAAGGACCCTCAGAATTGTAACTGAATTCACTTCTTTGTAGAACTCCTAATAAATGAAGTTTGTTTTTTTTTTAAAGATTTTATTTATTTATTTGACAGAGAGAGAGAGAGAGATTACAAGTAGGCAGAGAGGCAGGAGGAAGCAGGCTCCCTGCCGAGCAGGGATGCCCGATGCGGGGCTCGATCCCAGGACCCTGAGATCATGACCTGAGTGGAAGGCAGAGGCTTTAACCCGCTGAGCCACCCAGGCGCGCCAAGAAATGAAGTTTTAATAGATTTCTACTTTGTAAGTTTGCTTCAAATTATTATAATAAACCTCTCCATTGATTGATCATCTTTGTTTTTATAATGCTGTTGGCATCCAAAAAGAGCAGTTGTCATCTTCTCTTTAACAGTGGAGGTTTTGCATCTTAAAGCTATTTAAAGTTACTAAGGGTGAAAAGGAATGTGAAGAAATTATCACAGAATTTCAGAAAAATGAAGAAACTCCACTCTTCACCAGTATGCTTTCTGTGCCCTGTGAATGCTTTGATTAGATTACTGTAGCCAGCTGATAGTTCCTAGCCAAAGAGCCTTTTTTAGCCCTGCCTCATTTCTGGCAAATATCTTTCTTCACTGAAACCCTGTTCCTCCCCACTTTTCAGGCTTTTTTTCAGGCCTTACCCTTTGACCTTGTTACTCTCCCTTAACAAAGATATACTATTCAGTAACAACAGTAACTATCAAGAGGTGAACATTCAGATGGATGTTCTACTCCACTTTTATTCTAGAAAATTGGAGTGACTCCCATTCAAAATCAGAAAAGGAATTAGGAATCTCTAGTTTCTTAATGGTAGTTTCTGTCTAGTTCTTCCATATAGCTCACATCATGCTGGGGAAATGTAGTTTTCTCTCAAGTTCCTTCAATTTAGTTCAGTTCTGTTCTCTCAAACATTTCTGAAAACCGTTAAGTTTTTGGCTTTCAAAAGTGTTCTTTGATGCAAACGAGAAGGTAAATTATATAAAATAACAAGAGTATTCAAGTTGAAGTATTTCAAGGGCACCTGGGTGGCTCAGTCAGTTAAGCATCTGCCTTGGGCTCAGGTCATGGTCTCAGGACACTGATGGGGCTCCCCACTCAGCAGAAAGCCTCCTTCTCCTTCTCCCTCTGCCTGCCACTACCCCTGCGGTGCTCTCTGTGTCAAATAAATAAACTCTTTTAAAAAAATAATTAAGTTGAAGTATTTTCAGTCTACATGGAAGAGTCTGTAAAAATTATCACATGTGGTAGCCATTAACATAACTAAAAGCAAGAGTTGCCAAAGGATAAGTTCAGTGATAATAACCTGAGCAATTTGAAAGTTTTTATTTAATTTTTTTATTCTAGTATAATATGCATACACAAAACCATACAAATCATAAACTTGACTCAACAGATTTCCACAAAGTAAACACATTCTTGTAACCATATCCAGACCAAGTAACATACATTACCAGAACCACACAAGCCCTCTCATATCCACTTTAAGATACTGCATCCCAGCCCAACTATCTTTACTTATAACACTATAGATTAGCTTTACCTTTCAAGTTTTAAATAAGTGGGATATATATTATTCTTTTGTTTAGGGCTCCTTTCACTCAACTTTATGAGGTTCTTTTATATTGTTGTACATATTTGTAATTTTTTCCTTTTTATTGCTATATAATAGTAACCCAATAGATGAACATATACAATTTTATTCATTCTTTGCCAAATATTTGAGTTCTTTCAAGTTTGGGGCTTACTGTAAATAGTGTTGCTCTGAATGTACTTGTGTTTGTCTTTTAAAATACCTTTGTCTTCTGAAAGTACTGAAGTACTTCTCTCAAGTACTTTTTTCACTACTCTGAAATAAGTAGTATACACAGATCTACTGGGTATATGCTTAAAAGTGGATTTGCTGGGACACAGGATGTATTTGTATGTTCAGCTTTAGTAGTGTAGGAGAGGGAAAAAAGTTTCCTCTATCCTTCAAGATTTTTCCACCAGGACTAAAAATCAAATTTACACAAGACTGATTAGTAGAGAAACTAATGATTTACTATATGTTGGCTAATTATATTTAAATTTTTAAAAACCCAAGGGGAAAAGACCGATTAATAGAAAATCAAACATGGTTTAATAATATATGTACCTCCTGCATATATGGGAGAAACCCAGGAAAACTGAGTATCTCACCAAAATACTTGAAGCCATTACCTTAAATACCATCTACATCTAAAGACAAAAGAAGATGGTGTAGGTAGAGGATCAGTTATGGGAGGTTACCATAAAAAAACAGTAAAAAAAAAAAAGGCTAAAGTTGTCATGCCAATTTAAGTTCATCCCTTCTCCACTGATAACAGTTTCTAGGCATCTAAGAGTCATCCCCTTCTTCCTGATACTGAGGTAGATACCCTTACAAATGGAGATTTCCACTATACATGGAAATGTCTCTTAAGGAAGGTAAATGGATTTCAGAAATATTCCGTGTTTACAGTTTCTTAAAAAATACTAGCTTAGAATAATCAATGTCAAAGAGACATATCTTTTTTAAATCAAATTTATATATTCTTATTTTTTAGAATTTTTATTTAAATTCCCATTAACATACAGTGGCATAATATTAGATTTCATTCTGTTTTAAGGCTGAGTAATATTCCATTGTGCATATATACCACCTCTTCTTTATCTGTTCATCAGTCAATAGACATTTGGGCTCTTCCCATAAATTGGCTGTTGCTGGTAATGCCACTATAAACATTAGGGTGCACATATCCCTTCAAAGAAGTATTTTTGCATTCTTTGGATAAATATCTAGTAGTGTGATTGCTGGGTCATAGGGTATTTCTATTTCAATTTTTTTGAGGAACCTCTATCCTGTTTTCCAGAGTGGTTACACCAGTTTGGGTTCCCATCAACCCACCAGTGCAAGATGGTTCCCCTTTCTCCACATCCCAAAGATGCTTCTATGGTGGAAAAATCTGCTCCCCTACAGTAGCTATTTCCAGTTTTCCTAAGGAACTGTAACAGTTTATCTTCTCACCAGTAGTCCATAACAGCAGAGCTTGCTCCATCCTCACTGATGGATGATATTGTCAGTCTTTTGCATTTTAGCCATTCTGATGGGGAAGACATTAATATTTTGTAAATGTGATAGTATATATATAGAATGTTTCTGGGCTATTAATTTCATTTGTCTCTTTGTACTTGCACAAATATCTCAGTGTTTTTTTTTAATTGAGTATAGTTGACACACAAAGTTAGCTATCATCTATCACCATACAATGCTATTACAATATCATTGACTAGATTACCTGTACCTTTCATCCTATGACTTCTTCATTCCATAACTGAAAGCCTATATCATCCACTCTTCCTTCACTCATTTGCCCATCCCCCACCTACCTCCCCTTTGGCAACCCTGTTTTTCTCTATAATTATGGGTCCGTTTCTGCTTTTTTTTAGACTCCACATATTTATTTATATTTGACTTATTTCACTTAGCATATCCTCTAGGTCCATCCATGCTGTCTCAAATGGCAAGATCTTAATCTTTTTTATGGTTGAGTGTGTATATGTATATACACATCCATTCATCTGCTGATGGACACTGGGTTTGTTTTCAGATTCTGGCTATTATAAATAATGCTGCAATACAGAGAGATACGTGTATCTTTTCAGGTTACTGTTTTCATTTTCTTTGGGTAAATACCCAGCAGTGAAATTATTGCTGGAACATACAGTATTTTTATTTTTAAATTTTATTTTATTTCTGAGAAGGATCCATACGGTTTTCTACAGTGGCTTTACCGACTTATACTCCCACCAAGAGTGCATGAGGATTCCTTTATCTACACTTTCTCAACAACACTTAATTCTTATCATTTTGATTAGAGCCATTCTGACAGGTATACAGTGATATTTCATTACAGTGTTGATTTTCATATTCCTGCAGGTTAGTAATGTTGAGGTCTATTTCATGTACCTATTGGCCATCTGTTTGTCTTCTTTGGAAAAATGTCTCTTCTGGTAGGTGTTCATGCGTTGTTTTTTTGTTTTTGTTTTTGTTTTTTTGGAGGTGGGTTGTATACATTCTTAATATATTTTGAATATTAACTCCTTATCAGATGGATCATTGCAAATATCTAATCCCATTCAGTAGGTTGCTTTTTGTTTTGTGGATAATGTCCTTTGCTTTTCTTAGATGAAAAAGTAATAGCTTTTCATTTTCATGTAGTCCCAATAGTTTATTTTTGCTTCCGTTTCCCTTGCCTGAGGAGACAGGTCTAGAAATATACTGCTAAGGCTGCTGTCAAAGAAATTATTACCCATTTTCTCTTCTAAGGTTTTATGGGTTTTAGGTCTAACATTTAGGTCCTTAATCCAATTCGAGTTTTTTTTTTAACATACAATATTTGCTTCAGGGGTACAGGTCTGTGAATGATCAGTCTTAAATAATTCACAGCACTCACCATAGCACATACCCTCCCCAATGTCCATAACCCAGCCACCCTATTTCTCCCACTACCCAGCAACCCTCAATTTGTTTCCTGAGATTAAGAGTCTTGTATGGTTTGTCTCTCTCCTCAGTCACATCTTGTTTCATTTTTTCCTTCCCTACCCCCCAACCACCCCCCCACATGCATCTCAAATTCCTCATATCAGAGGGATCATATGATAATTGTCTTTCTCTGACTGACTTATTTCACTTAGCATAATACCCTCTAGTTCCATCCACGTCATTATAAATGGCAAGTTTGGTTTTTTTTTTATGGCTGCATAGTATTCAAGTGTGTGTGTGTGTGTGTCGTCATCTTTATCCATTCATCTGTTGATGGATATCTAGGCTCTTTCCATAGTTTGGCTATTGTGGACATTGCTGCCATAAACATTGGGGTGCACGTGCCCCTTCGCTACATTTGTATTTTTAGGGTAAATACCCAGTAGTGTGACTGCTGGGTCATAGGGTAGCTGTAATTTCAACTTTTTGAGGAAGCTCCATACTGTTTTCCAGAGCAACTGCACCAACTTGCATTCCTACCAACAGTGCAGGAGGGTTCCCCTTTCTCCACATTCTTGCCAAGATCTGTGTTTCTTGACTTGTTAATTTTAGCCATTCTAACTGGTGTGAGGTATCTCACTGTGGTTTTGATTTGTATTTCCCTGATGGCGAGTGATTTTGAGCACTTTTTCATGTGTCTGTTAGCCATTTCAATATCTTCTTTGCAGAAATGTCTGTTCATGTCTTCTGCCCATTTTTTGATTGGATTATTTGTTCTTTGAGTGTTGAGTTTGATAAGTTCTTTATAGGTTTTGGATATTAGCCCTTTATCTGATATGTCATTTGCAAATATTTTCTTCCATTCTGTCAGTTGTCTTTTGGCTTTGTTGACTGTTTCCTTTGCTGTGCAAAATTTTTTTACCTTGATGAAATCCCAATAGTTCATTCTTGCCCTTCCTTCCCTTGCCTTTGGCAGTATTTCTAGGAAGAAGTTTCTGCAGCTGAGGTAGAAGAGGCTGCTGCCTGTGTTCAGCTCGAGGATTTTGATGGATTCCTGTCTCACATTGAGATCTTTCATGTATTTTGAGTCTATTTTTGTGTGTGGGGTAAGGAAATGGTCCAGTTTCATTCTTCTGCAGGTGGCTGTCTAATTTCCCCAACACCATTTGTTGAAGAGACTGTCTCTTTTCCACTGGACATTCTTTCCTGCTTTGTCAAAGATTAGTTGACCATAGAGTGGAGGGTCCATTTCTGGGCTCTCTATTCTGTTTCACTGATCTATGTGTCTGTTTTTGTGCCAGTACCATACTTTCTTGATGGTGACAGTTTTGTAATAGAGCTTGAAGTCTGAAAATGTGATAGCGCCAACTTTGGTTTTCTTTTTCAACATTCCTCTGGCTATTCGGGTCTTTTCTGGTTCCATATAAGTTTTAGGATTATTTGTTCCATTTCTTTGAAAAAAAAAAGATGGTATGTTGATAAGGGATTCCATTAAATGTGTAGATTGCTTTAGGTAACATAGACATTTTCACAATATTTGTTCTTCCAATCCATGAACATGGAACATTTTTCCATTTCCTTGTGTCTTCCTCAATTTCTTTCATGAGTACAGATTCTTTACCTCTTTGGTTAGGTTTATTCCTAGGTATCTTATGGTTTTGGGTGCAATTGTCAATGGGATTGACTCCTTAATTTCTCTTTCTTCTGTTTTGTTGTTGGTATATAGAAGTGCAACTGATTTCTGTGCATTGATGTTATGTCCTGACACTTTACTGAATTCCTGTATGAGTTCTAGCAGTTTTGGAGTAAGGTCCTTTGGGTTTTCCACATAAAGTGTCATATCATCTGCAAAAAGTGAGAGTTTGACTTCTTCCTTGCCAATCTGGATACATTTTATTTCTTTTTGTTGTCTAATTGCTGAGGCTAGAACTTCTAGTACTATGTTGAATAGCAGTGGTGATAGTGAACAGCCCTGCCGTGTTCTTCACCTTAGGGGAAAAGCTCTCAGTTTTTCCTCATTGAGAATGATATTCGCTGTGGGTTTTTCATAGATGGCTTTGATGATATTGAGGTATGTACCCTCTATCCCTACTCTGTGAAGAGTTTTGATCAAGAAAAGATGCTGTACCTTGTCAAATGCTTTTATAGCATCCACTGAGAGGATCATATGGTTCTTGTTCTTTCTTTTATTAATGTATTATTGTGTCACATTTGATTGATTTGTGGATGTTGAACCAACCTTGCAGCCCAGGAATAAATCCCACTTGGTCGTGGTGAATAATCCTTTTAATGTACTGTTGGATTCTATTGGCTAGTATTTTGGTGAGAATTTTTGCATCTGTGTTCATCACGGATATTGGTCTGTACTTCTCCTTTTTGGTGGGGTCTTCATCTGGGTTTGGGAACAAGGTAATGCTGGCCTCATAAAATGAGTTTGGAAGTTTTCCTTCCATTTCTATTTTTTGGAACAGTTTCAGAAGAGATATTAATTCTTCTTTAAATGTTTGGTAGAATTCCCCTGAGAAGCCGTCTGGCCCTGGGCTCTGGTTTGTTGGGACATTTTTGATGACTGCTTCAATCTCCTTACTGGTTATGGGTCTGTTCAGGTTTTCTATTTCTTCCTGGTTCAGTTTTGGTAGCTTATATAAATTTGCTGGTGTGTAGTTGCTCATTGATGTTCTTGTAATTGTTTGTATTTCTTTGGTGTTGGTTGTGAGCTCTCCTCTTTTATTCATGAGTTTATTAATTTGGGTTCTCTCTCTCTCTCTCTCTCTCTCTTAATGATAAGTCTGGCCAGGGGTTTATCAATCTTATTAATTCTTTCAAAGAACCAGCTCCTAGTTTCGTTGATTTGTTCTGTTCTTTTGGTTTCTATTTCATTGATTTCTGCTCTGATCTTTTGGTTTCTATTTCATTGATTTCTGCTCTGATCTTTATTATTTCTCTTCTCCTGCTGGGTGTAGGCTTTCTTTGCTCCTCCTTCTCCAGCTCCTTTAGGTGTAGGTTTAGGTTGTGTACTTGAGACCTTTCGTTTTTCTTAAGAAAAGCTTGTATTGCTATATCCTTTCCTCTCAGGACCACCTTTGCTGTGTCCCAAAGATTCTGAACAGTTGTGTTTTCATTTTCATTTGTTTCCATGAATTCTTTAAATTCTTCTTTAATTTCCTAGTTGACCCATACATTCTTTAGTAGGATGCTCTTTAGCCTCCATGTATTTGAGTTCTTTCCAACGTTCCTCTTGTGGTTGAGTTCTACTTTTAAAGCATTGTGGTCTGAAAATATGTAGGGAATGATCCCAGTCTTTTGGTTCTGGCTGAGACCTGATTTGTGACCCAGGATGTGATCTATTCTGGAGAATGTTCCACGTGCACTAGAGAAGAATTTATATTCTGTTGCTTTGGGATGGAATGTTCTGAATGTATCTGTGATGTCCATCTGTTCCAGTGTGTCATTTAAAGCCTTTATTTTCTTGTTGATCTTTTGCTTAGATGATCTGTTTCAGTGAGGGGGGTGTTAAAGTCACACATAATGAAACACATTATTGATATGTTTCTTTGATTTTGTTATTGATTGGCTTATATATTTGGCTGCTCCCATGTTAGGGGCATAGATATTTAAAATTGTTAGATCTTCTTCTTGGACAGATCCTTTAAATATGACACAGTGTCCTTCCTCTTTTTATAGTCTTTGGCTTAAAATCTAATTTATCTGATATAAGGATTGCCACCCCAGCTTTCTTTTGATGTCTACTAGCATGGTAAATTGTTTTCCACCCCCTCACTTTAAATTTCAAGGTGTCTTTGGGTCTAAAATTAGTTTCCTGCAGACAGCATATCGATGGATATTGTTTTTTAATACATTCCGATACCCTGTGTCTTTTGATTGGAGCATGTAGCCCATTTACATTCAGGGTAACTACTGAAAGATAAGAATTTAGTGCCATTGTAGTGCCTGTAAGGCGAATGTTACTGTATATTGTCTCTGTTCCTTTTAGGCTCTCTCTTTGCTTAGAGGACCCCTTTCAATATTTCCTGGAGGGCTGGTTTGGTGTTTGCAAATTCTTTTAGTTTTTGTTTGTCCTGGAGACTTTTTATCTCTCCTTCTATTTTCAATGACAGCCTAGCTGGATATAGTATTCTTGGCTGCATATTTTTCTCATTTAGTGCTCTGAATATATCATGTCAGTCTTTTCTGGCCTTCTGGATCTCTGTGGATAAGTCTGCTGCCAATCTAATATTTCGTCCATTGTATGTTACATATCTCTTGTCCCAAGGTGCTTTCAGGATTTTCTCTTTGTCACTGAGACTTGTACGTTTTACTGTTATGTGACGGGGTGTGGACCTATTTTTATTCATTTTAAGGGGGGGTTCACTGTGCCTCCTGGATTTTGATGCTTGTTCCTCTTGCAAAATTAGGGAAATTCTCTGCTATAATTTTCTCCAATATACCTTCTGCCCCTCTGTCTTTTTCTTCTGGGATCACAATTATTCTAGTATTATTTCATCTTATGGTATCACTTATCTCTCGTATTCTCCCACCATGGTCCAGTAGTTTTATATCTCTCTTTTTCTCAGCTTCTGTATTCTCCATCATTTGGGCTTCTGCATCACTAATTCTCTCTTCTGCCTCATTTATCCTAGCAGTAAGAACCTCCATTTTTTATTGTACCTCATTAATAGCTTTTTTTAAATTTCAACTTGGTTAGATTTTAGTTCTTTTATTTCTCCAGAAAGGGATTTTATTTCTCCAGAAAGGGATTCTCTAGTGCCTTCCATGCTTTTTTCCAGCCCAGCTAGCATCTTGATGATAATCATTCTGAACTCTAGTTCTGACAACTTACTAATGTCTGTATTATTAGGTCCCTAGCTGTCAATAGTGCATCTTGTTCTTTTTTTTTTTTTTGAGATGAGTTTTTCTGCCTTGTCATTTTATACAGATAAGAATAGACAAATGAGAGAGCAAAATACTAAAAGGGTAGCAACAACCCCAGAAAAATATACACTAACCAAATCAGAAGATAGATATGTACATAGATATTGATATCTATATAGATATAGATATAGATATTAAACTGGTGAATAGAACAGAGCCACCCACTTGATTTTGGGTGTACTTTGGTCTGTTAGAAGAAACTGCCTCCCAAAGTTTTAAAGAAAGAAAAACTTACATGTATAAAAAAATAAGGGTAAACACAATGAAGGTATGACTGTAAAGATGGAAATTTAAAAAGATTCTAAAAAAGGAATTGATAAGTTGGTTGAAATAGAATTAAAAAAGGAAAAGAGGAAATAATGTGATCAGGCTGAAGACTAAAACAAAGCCATATGCTAGATTTAGGGTATATTTTGCTCTGTTAGAAGAAACTGTATCCCAAAACTTTAAAGGAGGATAAACCTATATGTATACAAAAAATAAGGTTAAATACAATGAAGGGAATGAACCTTAACAATTAAAATTTAAAAAGATTTTTAAAGAGGTATTGGTAAGATATAATAGTTAAAATAGGAAAGGAAAAATTAAAAAAATAGAATAAGAAAAAAATAAAATTAAAAAAATTTAATTTTGAAAGACTAAAGAATCATGAGGAATTCTATGTGCTGTATTCCCATAGTTCTGAAGTTCTGCAGTTCTCATTGATCAGTGAACTTGGTCTTGGCTGGGTGTTCTTGTTGATCTTCTGGGGGAGGGGCCTGTTGCAGTGATTCTCAAATGCCTTTGCCCAAGGCAGAATTGCACCACCCTTGTCAGGGGTCAGGCTAAATAATCTTCTCGGTTTTGCTCTTGGTAGCTTTTGTTCCCTGAACGCTTTACATATGGCTTTGGAGGACGGGAATGAAGATGACAGCTTTCCAATCTCTGGCCCTGTAGGAGCTGAGAGCTCAGGGCCCGACTCCTCAGTGCGCCCTCAGAGAAAAGCAGTCAATCACTCCTGTCTCCCTGGTCTCTGGCTACACTCTGTATTCACCCAGCCTGTGACCGAGCATTTCTGTCTCTGGTGCACGGCCCTTTTTGGAGTCTCCAAAGCAAGCAGTTTCCTATAGCATATGTTATCAAATGCATTTTTTACATCTATTAAAATGATCATGTGATTTTTATCCTTCATTTTGTTAATGTGGTTTAGCATTGATTGGTGTTCAAATATTGAACCATCCTTTGCCTTCCTGGAATAAAGTCCACATAATTGTAGTGAATGATCCTTTTAATGTATCATTCAGTGTTGTTTGCTAATATTTTGTGGAAGGTTTATGCATCTTTGTTCATCAGGGTTATTGGCCTGTAGTTTTCTTTCTTTGTAGTGTCTTTGGTTTTGGTATCAAGGTATGCTGGTCTTGTAGAATATACACAGAAGTTTTCCTTCCTCTTCTGTTTTTTTGGAATAGTTTATGGGAAATAAAGAGTGAGTACCTATTTTTTTTAAGATTTTACTTTTTTTTTTTTTTTTTTTTTTTTGGAGAGAGACACAGAGAGCACNTTTTTTTTTTAAATTTTTTTTTTTTTTTTTTTTTTTTTTTTTTTTTTGGAGAGAGACACAGAGAGCACAAGACAGCGGGTGGAGCAGAGGGAGAGGGACAAACAGTCTCCACACTGAGCACAGAGCCTGATGTGGGGCTCAGTCCCACAACCCCGAGATCATGACCCGAGCCAAAACCAAGAGTTGGATGGTCGACTGACTGAGCTACCCCGGTGCCTCAATACTGACTTCTTTAAACATTTGGTAGAATTCGCCCATGAATCCATCTGGTCTTAGACTGTTGTTTATTGGGAGTTTTTTTTTTTATTATGGATTCAACTTTGTTACTTTTAATTGGTCTGTTCATATTTTCTATTTCTTCTTGATTCAGTTTTGGAAGATTATGTTTCTAAGAATTTATCCATTTCTTCTAGGTTGTCAATTTGTTGGCATATAACTTTTTGTAGTAGTCTCTTCTAGTCTCTTGTATTATTGTAGTATTTTGTTACTTCTCCACTTTTACTTCTGAATTTATTTGGATCCTTTTTTTTCTGATGAATCTGGCTAAAAGTTTAGCAATTCTGTAGATCTTTAAAAAAAACAGCTCTTGGCTTCACTGATCATTTCGATTGTTTGCTTTGGGGGGGAGGTTGTTTTGTTGTTGGGGTTTTCTTAGTCCTTATTTCATATATTTCTATTCTGATCTCTATTTTTCCCTTCTTTTATACTCATCTTAGGTTTTGCTTGTTCTTTTTCTAGTTCCTTGTAATTTTAAGTTTACGTTGAGATTTTCCTTGTTTCTTGATGTATCTCAGTATTGATATAAATTTCCCTCTTAGAACTGTTTTCGTTGCATCTCAATGATTTATAACCATAGGGCTTTCATTTTCATTTATTTCCTGTTTGATTTTTCATTGTTGACCAACTGTTCTGTAGCATGTTGTTTAGCCTCCACATAATCGTGTTTTTCCAGTTTTTTTCTTGATTGATTTCTAGTTTCATAGTGTTGTGGTCAGAAAAGATGTATATGATAACTATCTTCCATTTATTGAGACTTGTTTTTTGGCCTAAGTTGTGATCTATCCAAGAAAATGTTCCACGTGCACATGAGAAGAATGTGCATTCTGTTGGTTTTGGTCGGAATGTTCTGTGCAGATGTTTTAAGCCCATCTGGTCTCATTTATTTTTTCAAAGACACTGTTTTCTTTCTTTTACAGTTTTTTTTTAATTCCAGCTAGTTAACGTACAGTGCAATATTAGTTTCAGATATTGAATTTAGTGGTTCATCACATAAAATACTCAATGCTCATTACAAGTGCCTGCCTTAATACCCATCACCTGTTGAAATCCCCCACCTCCCTTCCAGTAACCATCATTTTGTTCTCTATAGTTAAGCATCAGTTTCTTGGTTTGCCTCTCCCCCCCCATGTTCATTTCTTTTATTTCTTAAATTCCACACGTGAGTGAAATAATATGGTGTTTGTCTTTCTCTGACTTATTTCACTTAGCAAGTGGCAAAGTTTCATTCTTTTGATGACTGAATAACATCAACTCTTCTTTATCCATTCATCTGTTGATGGACATTTGGGCTCCTTCCATAATTTGGCTATTGTTGATAATTCTGCTATAAACATCAGAGTGCATGTGTCCCTTTGAATTAGTATTTTTGTATCCTTTGTGTTAATCCTAGTAGTACAATTACTGGATCATAGGGTAGATCTATTTTTAACTTTTTGAGGAAACTCCATGCTGTTTTCCAGAGTGGTGGCACCAGTTTGCATGCCCACCAACTAAGACACTGTTTTCTTACTGATAGTCTGTCTGGATGTTCTATCCTTTGAGATAGGTGGGGTAATAAAGTCCCATATATGATTATAAGTATGGGTTTGTGGTTACCAGGAGGTTCATATATAACACCCTATGTATAAAGAAGTCTGTATTAATTTCATGGTAACTTAAGTTCAAACACATTCTAAAAGCACTTTTGGGATGCCTGGGTGACTCAATCAGTTAAGCTTCTGCCTTGGGCTTGGGTCATGATTGCAGGGACTTGGGATCAAGTCCCACATCAGGCTCTTTGCTCAGCAGGGAACCTACTTCTCCCTCTGCCTTCCACTCCCCATTGGTGCTCTCTCTCTGACAAATGAATAAATAAAATCTTAAAAAAAACACTTTCACTATCCCTTCCATGTTTTATGTATATGTTATTAGGTATTACATTTTTTAATTCATATGTTTCTTCTAATTATGGCCTTTTCCACTTAAAGAAGTCCATTTAACATTTCCTGTAAGGCTGGTTTAGTGATCATGAACTTTTTAAATTTTTGTTTGGGAAACAATTTCCTCCTTCAGTTTTGAATAACCTTGCTGGGTAAAATATACTTGGTTGCAGGTTTTTCCTTTCAGCATTCTGAATATATAATGCCACTCTTTTGACCTGCAGAGTTTCTGCTAAAAAATCAATTAGCCTTGTGAAGACCCTTGAATATAACTTTTCTCTTACTCCCTTCAAATTCTGTCTTTAATTTTTATTCAATTTTATTTGTCTTTACTTTTAATTTTTGATATTTTAAATATTATAAGTTGTGGTGTGGAGTTCATCTCCTGGAGTTCATCTTATTTGGAACTCCTTGTGCTTTCTGAACCTGGATGTCTGTTTCCTTTTCCAGGGTAGAGAAATGTTCATCTCTTTCTTCAAATAAGTTTTCTGCCCCTTTCTTTCTTCTCCTTCTGGGGTAGTGTGAATCTCTGTTTACTTGATATTATCCAAGAGATCTCTTAACTTATTCTCATTTTTTAAAATTATTTTTTTCCTTTTTTTTAAAGATATTTATTTACTTATTTGACAGAGAAAGAGAGAGATCACAAGTAGGCAGAGGGAGAGGGGGAAGCAGGCTCCCTGCTGAGCAGAGAGCCCAATGCAGGGCTCCATCCCAGGACCCTGAGATCATGACCTGAGCCAAAGGCAGAAGCTTAACCCAATGAGCAACCCAGGCACCCCAAATTCTTTTTTTCTTTATGCTGTTCAGATCGGGTGCTTTCCATTACCATGTCTTCCAGATCACTGATCCATTCTTCTGCAGACATGAAACTATTGATTTCCTCCAGTTTATTTTTCATCTCAGTTATTGTATTCAATTCTGATTGGTTCTTATATTTTCTATCTGTTTGTTGAAGTTCTCAGTTCTTCCACTCTTCTCTTCATACAGTGAACATCTTTATGAACACTACTTTAAATTCTTTATCAGGCATATTGCTTATATGTTTCTTTTACTTTTTCTGTAACTTTTGTTCTTTCATTTAGGGCGTATTTCTCAGTCTCCCTGTTTTGGCTGACTTTCTGTGGCTGTTTCTATGAATTATGCAGAACAGCTGCTTCTCTGAAACATGAAGGAGTGGTCTTGTGTATGACTGTACCCTGCATAGGCTGTGTGTGCCTGGTAACTTTGATTCACTGGGTGGCACTGTGACTGGCATGAGTTAGTATTACAGGGCACTCCATGCTGGGGCTCCCCTAGTGAGTAGGCCATATTCTGAAGGGGGCATGGGCTAGGACAGTCCCAAGATTCCCCACAAAGAGAGTGTTCTGGCAGAAGAACTGAAGCAGGTGCAAGCTATGGTGTCCTGCGGTGCTCTCAGCATGGGGACACCTTGGCAGGGCAGGTGGATCCAAAGAAACTGTGGTCCAGAAAGTCCTGATGAACTCTGAGCCAGGGTGTTCTAGGATGCATTGTGTCCGTGCCACATTGGTGACATGCTGGAGCTGCAGTATGCGCTGTACTAGAGCCACCTTGGAATGGCCAGGGCTGGTGTGAGCTAGGGGCACAGGGCTCACAGAAGTGGCAGACCATCTAGGGCACATGGATTCTGGTCCTATCCATACTATCAAGGTGGAAGGGGAATGCAAACCTTGGTGGTCACCAACCTTTCTGACCCAGAGTTCCGGCAGCTCCTCCATTATTTGGTAGGGTTTTGGGGCTAGTTCCTTTATATTTTAGTCACTCTTTTAAATGATGGCTTTTTTCTGTGACTCTGGGTGTCCAGGCCTGGAGTGGGCTAGGGACCCAAAACTCACTGAGACTATAGAATGGCTATAGCGTGCAGACCCTGCTCCACTCTGTGCCATTAAGGTTGAGGAGAGCATAAACCCTGGCACTCTCCTGCCCCTTTGACCTGGAAAGAATTCCAGCAGCTCCCCTACTGTTTGGGAAGGTTCTAGGCCTTGTTCACTTATATTCTAGTTATCCTTTTATTTTTTTTTTAAGATTTTTTTTTCTTGCAAGAGAGAGATAGCAAGTGCCTGTGCACAAGCAGGGAGAGCAGAGGGAGAAGAAGACTCCTGGCTGAGGAGGGACCCTGATGTGGGACTCGATCCCAGGACCCTGGGATCATGATCTGAGCCAAAGGTAGAAACTTAACCAACTGTGCTACCTGGGCACCCCTCTAGTTACCCTTTTAAACTGCAGCTTTTGTTCTGCACCACAGAACAGATGAATCTGCATATAGTCCCTGAATACTATCCCTCCCCACTGCTATTTGCAACATCGGGAGTGGGTGGTCCTTTCACTGCCATGTCTCTATCTTGCCATTGTCTGTGTGGTCACTCTTTTGTTGTGAGGAAACTGTTCTACTAGCCCTCAGTTTTTCAGGAGGAATTGCTATATAAATAGTTACAGATTTGGCATATTTGTGGAGGAGGGTAAGTTCAGGGTCTCCCTACATTGCCATCTTGGACTCAGTATCTCAATGTTTTGTTTTGTTTTTTAAAGATTTTATTTATTTATTTCACAGAGGGAGAGAGATCACAAGGAGGCAGAGGCAGGCAGAGAGAGAGGGGGAAGCAGGCTCCCCGTTGAGCAGGGAGCCTGATGCAGGCCTCCATCTCAGGACCCTGAGATCATGACCTGAGCCGAAAGCAGAGGCTTTAACCCACTGAGCTACCCAGGCGCCCAGTATCTCAATGTTTTAAGGAATTCTGGCTTTAAGTCTTTATTTACTGAAATAAAATTGTATAAGTATAATTAAGTATAATGTATAAGTTTAAGGTGTACAACATAGTTATTCAATAATTATATACATTACAAAATGATAAGCATGGCTAGTGTACTCTGTCACCATGCAAACTTATTACAATATTATTTAGTTTTCCCTATATACTTTTCATGGTTATGACTGACTGACTTTACAAATGGAAGTTTATAGTTCCTAATCTCTTTCACTTATTTTGATTATTCCTACTCACCTCCCTGTGTTAACTACCAATTTCTTATCTGTATTTGAGTCAGTTTCTTTTGTTTGTTCAGTTGTTTTGTTTTTTTAGATTCCACATATAAATGAAATTAGGTGGTATTTGTCTTTGTGTTACTTCACTTAGCATGATACCCTCTAGGTCCATTCATGTTGTCTCAAATGGCAAGATTTCATTTTTTTATTATGATTCAGTAATACTCCAGTGTGTGTGTGCACACATGCATACATGTCACACAAATCACATTGTATTTATCCATTCATCTATTGCACCCTTGCACTGCTTCCATATCATGGCTATTATAAATAATTCTGCAAAAAAGAGGTACGTAAATCTTTTTGAATTAGTGTTTTCTCTTTCTTCAGAAAAATACTCAAAATTTTTTTTGATGAACCTCCATACTGTTTCTCATAGTAGCAACACCAATTTACATCCCACCAACTGTACATGATGATTCTCTTTTACCTGCATCCTCACCAACACTTTTGTGTTTTTGATACTAGCCATTCTGATTGGTTTGAAGTGATACCTCATTGTGGTTTTGATTTTTATTCCTCTGATGATTAATGATAGTGGGAATGTTTTCATGTATGTTTTGGCTGTCTGTATGTCTTCATGGAAAAAGGTCTACTCAGGTCTTCTACCCATATTTAATCAGATTATTTGGGGTTTAGGGAGGGGGTGGGTCATATGACTTCTTCATATATTTTGGATGTTAACCCCTTATCATATATACCATTCGCAAATACCTTCTCCCATTGACTAGGTTCTCTTTATGTTCTGTTGGTTTCCTACGTCATATAAAACCTTTTTAGATTGACATAGTCCCCACTGTTTATTTTTGTTTCTCTTGCTTAGGGAGAAAAAAACTGACATCAGCCTTAGAAGTATTTTTCTGGATAAAGACATTACTAACTATATTTTCTTTGGGAAGCTTAATGGTTTCAAGTCCCATTTTTAGGTCTTTCATCCATTTTGAGCTAAATTTTTGTATGGTGTGATAAACTGCATCACACCAGTCTAGTTTCCTAGCACCATTTATTGAAGAGAATGTCTTTTACTCATTATGTATTCATGCCTCCACTGTCAAAGATTAATTGGCCATATAAGTGAGCACTTATTTCTGGGCTCTCCATTCTCATAGATCTATGTGTCTGTTTTTGTGCCCATACCATAGTTTTGATAACTATAGCTTTATAGCAACTTAAAATCTAGGATTGTGAAAAATATTATTGGCATTTTGATGATGATTTGATTGAATATGTAGATTGCTTTGGATATTATGGACATTTTAACAATATTGGTTCTTCCAATCCACGAACATAGTATTTTTCCATTTATTTGTGTCACTGTCAATTTCTTTCATTGGTGTTTCACATTTTTCAGAGTACAGGTCTTTTACCTCCTGGATTAAGTTTATTTGTAGCTATTTTATTTTTTTGCTGAAATTTTAAATGGGATTGTTTTCTTAATTTCTCTGATAGCTCTTTATTAGTATTTAGAAATGCAGATTTCTGTATATTGATTTAGTAACCTGGGACTTTACTAAATTCATCAATAAATTTTTGGTAGAGTTTTTAGGGTTTTCTATATAATATCAGCTCTAAATACAGAGTTTTACTTCTTCCTTACCAATTTGGATGCCTTTTATTTCCCTTTCTTGTCTGATTGCTGTGGCTACTAGTTCCAGTACTGTGTTGAATAAAAGGAGTGAGAATGGATATGCTTGTCTTATTCCTGATCCTAGAGGTAATTCCACTATTGAGCATGAGTTAGCTATGGCTTTTTCATATATGGGCTTTATTATGTGGAGGTATGGTCCTTCTATACTCACTTTGTTAAGAGTTGTATCATGAGTGGATGCTGCATTGTCTCAAATGCTATTTGTGCATATTTTGAGATGATCATATGATTTTTAAAATAGTTTTGTTAATGTGGTTTATCACATTGGTTGGTTGTGAATACTGAACCACTCTTGCATCCCTCGTATAAATGACACTTGATCATGGCAAATTATCCTTTTAATGTTTTTAAATTCTGCTTCCTAATATCTGTTGAAGATTTTTACATCTATATGCATCAGGGTATTGGTTTGAATTTTTTTGTGTGTGTGGTATCTTTGTTTAGTTTTGGTATCAGGATAATGCTGGCCCTGTAGGATGAATTTGAAAGTTTTCCTTCCTCTTCTATGTTTTGGAAAAGTTTGAGAATATGTACTAATTATTCTTTAAGTGTTTGGTAGAATTCACTGTGAAGTCATCTGGTTTTGGACTTTTGTTTTTTGGGAGTTTTTTCATTACTGATTCAATTCTATTACTAAAAATCAGTCTGTTCAGATTTATTTTTTTCCTGAGTTTTGGAAGATTATATGTTCCTTGGAATTTATCCACTTCTAGGTTGTCCAATTTGTTGGCATATAATTTTTCATAATATCCTCTTATAATCCTTTATATTTCTGTGGTGTCAGTTATATTTCCTCCTTTACTTCTGATTTTGAGTCCTCTTTTTTTCCTTGATGAATCTGGCTTAAAGATTTATCGATTTTGTTGATCTTTTAGAAAAACCAGTTCCTGGTTTCATTAATGTTTTCTATTGTTTTGCAGTCTGTATTTCATTTACTTATGCTCTCATCTTTATTATTTCCTTCTTTCTACTAGCTTTAGATTTTGTTCTTTTTCTAGCTCTTTTAGGTATAAAGTTAGGTTGTCTGAAATTTTTGTTTCTTGTGGTAGGCCTGAATCATTCTGAAGTTCCCTCTTGGAACAGCTTTTGCTGCATCCAAAGATTTTGAACTGTTGTGTTTTCATTTGTTTCCATTTGGTTTTGATTTCTTGATTTTTGTTGACTAATTGTTTTGTAGCATGTTGTTTAGCCTCCATATATTTGTGTTTTTCCAGTTTTTTTCTTGTGATTGATTTCTAGTTTCATAGTGTTGTGGTCAGAAAAGATCAAATGATATCAATCTTATGTTTATTGAGACTTGTGGCCTAACTTACTACTGTTTTGTTACTTGTTTTCTAGTTGTTCTTGTAGTTCTCTGTTCCTTCTTCTCTTGTGATTTCATGGCTTTCTTTCGTGTTATGCTAGGCTTTATTTTTTGTGTATTATAGGTTTTTGATATATGGTTACCATTACCTTCATATTTAATGCTATGTATATAGCAGTGTATATTAAGTTAATGTTTGTAGAAGTCCAAACACATTCTTAAAAAGCACTAAATTTGTACCACCCCAAATGTTTTATGTATATGAGGTCCTATTTTACCATTTTTGTGTGTATCTTGACTGTTTTTTGTAGGTATATTTGATCTGTTTTTGTGTGTTAACCTTCATCCTGGTTTTATAGTGGATCTTCTATTACCTCTACTGTGTGTTTACTTTTACCCGTAAAATTTTTTCTGTTACAATTTTCTTATTTCTAGTTCTGGCCTTTTCTTTCCATCCAAAGAATTCCCTTTAACATTTCTTATAAGTCTAACTCTCTGTGTACTAGACAATCAATCAGGTACATTTCCTGGTCTTGAAAGTAGTGGCCTTGTGTAGGAGAAGTCATGTGGTGCTCTATAGTGCAATCCCCATTGGTCACCAGAACCAGGCACTCCAGGATGTTTGCTATGTGAGCCACATGCACCCTGCTATTGTGACTGAGTCATGTTTGCTTTCAGACCAGCCTGCTGACCCACTCTGCCTGCTGTGGGTGCATCAGACAGGGGCTGGTCTCTGTGCTGTTGTGAGGCCACTGTGGGCTTGTAGGTGGGTAGGTGGGCAGGGTCAGAGGTCAAGTTAGCCATCTGTAATTAGCCACTGCACAGCTCCCTGCACAGCCACTTAAAAGGCTCAGCTGTTGGAACTGCTGGCACATGGGTGTGTGGGGTTATCTTACACTCTCACCAGGGCAGGTGTCACTTTGCAGTGGTGCTGGTCCCTGCCAGGGCTATTTGCAGGATGTGGCAGAGCAGGAGCCACTTTGGGGGAATGCCTGTTGAGGTAGGCAGATCCATGTGGAACACAAGGTGGGCTTGCCAGGGCTGGCAAAGTAGGTGGACAGTGTTAGCACTGGCTCCTGCAAGTGTCCAGCTAATTTGGGAGAAAGGAAGAGAAAGGACACCTGCCAACAATTTTGCTCCTGGAGAAATATCCTAGAGTCCCTTCCCTTTCAGTGCATGTTCTGAGATTAGTAAATAAATCTTTGTGTATACTTCGGGAACTTTACAAACTGCTGCTTCTGTGCTGTGTCTCTGGCCAAGTTATTACACTCACTCTTTAAGGGTGGGGACTGAGTTTATGGTCATCCTTCAGTGTTCCCAGAGTTAAGCCCACTGGTGTTTAAAGCACCCAGATTTAAACTGCACTGATTTTAAAAGCTCCTAAAGTTAAGCCTCACTGGTTTTCGAAGTTAGATTTTATGGGGACTCATCTTCCTAGTACCTTTGATGCCTGATATGGGGTCTGATCCTTTCCTTTCTCCCTGCTTTTGGTGTTCCTCCAATTTGTGTTTAGTCTTGCTGGGGATTTTGTTCCCAACTCTGTCTCTGCCCCTCCTACCTTTTACAATGTGGCTTCCTCTCTACAGTTAACTGTGGAAGGTCTGTTCTGCCAATCTGCAGGTTGTTTTCATGGGTAGGTACTTAAATGTAGCTATTAGCTCAATGTTCATGGGATGAGATCCTCCTCAAGATCCTCCTACTCCACCAATTTCCTTGAACCTCAATTTTACCAGGTATTTTAGTGAAATGGCACTAACCTAATAAATATTGACATTTTTGCAGTATTGACTGACTATTGGTATGTGGTATCTCTCTTCATTTAAAAGCTCTTTGATGTTTGTCAATGATATCTGGTAATTTTTCATAGTTGTCTAATACTTTATTACTCTGATCTTGTGTTGTTTGATTTTCAAAAACTTCAATGATAGACATAAAACATTGTGTAAGTTTAAGGTGTACAACATGTTTCCAATACAAATAAACTGCTATATGATTACCACCATAGTGGTATTAGCTAACACCTCTATCAACACATGATCACCATTTCTTTTTTGTGATGAGATTTAACTCTTCTCTTTTAGCATTTTTAAATAAAATATAGTATAATCAAATGTAATCACAATGCTATGTATTATAGTCCCCAGAACCTATATAAGTGGAAATTTACCATTTGATCAACATCTTAATTCTCCCACACCCACCCCCTAGCAACCAGTCTTCTACTAATTCTGTAAGTTAAGGTTTTTATGAATCTGCATGTTAGGCAGTACAGTGTTTGTCTTCCTCTGTCTGCAGACTTTTTTCACTTAATATAATGCTCTCAAGGTCCATCCATTCAGAAGCCTGATTTTTTAATGTTATCTTCTTAACTAGGTCTTTTGGCTTTACTATAAAATCATGGTGCTAGACAAAAATTGTATAAAATATACAGTACATTATACATAAATTAAGGTAAAACTTTGCTCTTATACTTAAAATACCTCATTATTTATATAATTAAAATACCTCATTATTTATATAAAAAGCTTCTAAAAACTAATCTGCAAAAGAAGTTTTAAATTCTACAATTTAAAATTGGGTTTAACTGGTTTACCTACACTGCTTGAGAGGCCACATATGTTACTTGTTTGACTTAGGAGATTCGTTCATGCCAACCTACTTTTTGCTCCATTTCACCTATCTTTTCTTTATTGTGTCATAATGTCAGGTTTGATCTATACCTTCCTATCTCTAGGCATCTTTGCCTAAAGATATAATCCTAAACCCTTCATGATTATCAGCAACATCAAAGAATAACTGCTTTGCCTAGCTGCAGAGGTCTCTACAAGACTATTATTGGATAACGTAAAAGAGATTTATAGTTTTCAGTAAAGTTCCTTAGAGCATGTGTATCCAACCTTTCTTGCTTTCTTTGTGGCAACATAATGCTGTCAGTCAGTCACAAAATGTGGCATGTTAAATAATACCAGTTCTTAATTACCTTAAGTATAGATTTTCAGGTCAGACCTTTCCATCATTTAAATAGTTAAATAGTATTCAGAATTCTAAAATATGTTAACTATATATATAATGAAACAAGATGTCATCTTTTCAGAACTCACCTAGTTATAAATTGACACTTAGCAGAAGATGTTAATAGTCTTTTCCTGTGGAGAAAGGTGCGAATATCACACTGTTTGGGCTTTAATCCTATTTTTCTCCTTTTCAGAAAGGAGTCAGTGTTTCAAGCATTCTTCTCTGTTGTACTTATTTTCAGAATAGTAAATTGTGCTGATCTAGGCTGCAAGTAAATAATGAAGAATTTCACTTGAGGATTGGTATGTAATATTAAGAAAACTAATGAAACCATACAGTTAATAAACAAACAGAATATGTGCTAATTTGGCCAGTGTGGAGTACAACAAAAGTATATTCTATCAATAATCATAAAATGTGGATGGACAAATAGATTCATGCAGTTATATGCTATAAACTTTAAGAATACCAGGGTGGTAGTCAGGAAAATTAAGTTTTAGTTTTGGCTAAAAGTGATCAAGACTAACCATCTGACATTTTAAAAGTCACTTTTTTGTGTCTTAGTTTGCTCCTGTATAAAATAAGGAGACAGAACTAGAAGACTCTAAATATTTTCAGCACTAAAATGTTATGCATATGATTAGATAACTGCGTAGAACCCTATCAAAATTCTAAAGAATTCTAGACAACATACAACTCTTTAAAAAAATCATTTATTCAGATCTACCTAATTGTACAAACCCATATTGAAAAAAGTTAGTTTGAATATTCTCTTAACAGGGGAACTGCTTTATTCAAAAGATTCTTTTGGTTTAAATCCTCTTATATAGTGCTTGTTTTGCTACAAGTAATTTCACTATAAAGTAACATCAAGGTGCCAAAGCAGAAAAGCTAATATAGGAACTGAATAATTTCTAAATAAATGATGATTTCACATATTAGCTGACAAAAATCATAAAATTACTAGTTTACTTTTGAGCTGAATTTGGACCTCTTACACTTATTTTTCATGTATAAAATTCTCTATATAATGTATCAGAATTTATATCTATTCTTAAGGTCATCTTCCTGTATCCTGGAAACCACTGTTCACAAAACAATCTGTTATATACTTGGTCTATAAAGTTTATGAGTTAAAAACATACACCTGTTTTATCAAAATACCCCTTTTAACCATTTTAAAGTTTACAAAATGGCTTCGTATTACCATAAATCTATATTCCTAAGGGAATCAGGGAACAATCAAAGTTTTTATAGTCACTTACTTCCCAAAGGCTTAAAGAAAAAAAAAATACATTCTCAGATCTAATCATCCTTACAGTTTGCTCTGAGGTAGAATTTAGTTTAAAGCTGACCTATTTCAGCTGCTACCATCCGCATACATACATGACTTTAAAGACATGTAGATGTCAGGAATTCAGAAAGTATTCTAGTGATGCAATAACATGCGCTTCTATGGCCTTGCAAGTCCTGATAGAGCTGGGAAGAGATACACGGAAAGTTCAGTGACATCACATTGGTAGATCAAAAATGGCCACAGTAGGAGTACTCAATCGAGTACTCAATCACTGAATCCCAAATTGAGTGGCTGTTTTTCTTTTTGATTTTGTTTTGGCTATTAATCATTTAAGAGAACATCACTGAAGTGATCCCAGGTTATAGTTCATGAGAGCAAAATTTCCACCTAGCAAAGATCTATAACTGTACTGATTTTATAACTACCAGAACGGAATAAAATTTTTAACATTCACATCTCCTTCTCCAATTTCCTATAATTTGACTGGAAGAATAAAATAGGGAGTAAGCTCCGTATCATATATAATTTATTGCATGTATTTGGAGCTGTTTAACAGTGTTGTCCAACAGAAACAGAATGCAAGCCATATACATAATTTTAAATTTTCAACTACAACTTCAAGTACATCTCAAATCAGATGTTAAATTATCACTGGAAACACTTTAACTGCATTTAGACTTCATAAAACATAGTTTCAGGTACCCCCGTTGGTCCACACATTCTTAATTTTTTTTACAACTACTAAACTGTCAGTTTTTAACTTTAAATTGTTTAAAATTAAATAAAATTTAAAAGTTACTTCCTCAGTCATACATTCACCTTTCAAGAGTTCACCAGCCACACATACTAATGGTTAGCAGAGTGGCCAGTGTAGCTCTGTGGCATACGTACTGCAGCAGTTTACCAGAGGCGTGGGCCTTACTCTGTGCCTGCTTAAAGTTTGCAATCAAATGAATTATTTCACTTTTCAGTGCCTCAGTTTTCTGAGTCAATAATAACCTTTGTAGAATAATGGTTTAATAGTTATAACTATTTAATAACAGAAATTCTAATGATTGCTATAATCCTGAAATCACTCATAGGACACAGCAGCCACCGTTTTTGTCATGTCATGTTATTTAAATAACTAATTCATCAAATAGTAACTGCATTTTGAAGAAGAGTTTAACGTCATTAGGTGTTAGTAGCAATAAGTGCTAAGCATTTATAGTGTTTTCCATCTTTCAAGGGCTTTACAGATTGTAATTATGCTAATAACATATCATTGTTGTTAGAAGTGAATTCCTGAGGCCAAAGAACATTCTGCTCAACAAAAACCTTCAATACACTTGTCATACACTCTATACTACATAAATTCAAGTGTTAAGGTCTTATACCTGAGTGATGAATAGGACAAAATATGAATATTTTGTATGAATATTAAGTAACTTTTGAGAGCTACTTGAAGTTGTAGTTCTGATCCTGAGTATATAACAAACCAATCCTAATGGAGAAAAATGGTACTTCTATAATGTTCATGACTTGTGTGTTATCTGCAAAACTAACAAAAGTCAAGTACAGCTCTCTTGATTTTTAAATCTCATTTTTGTGGTACTTAACCTCAAAACTGCCATCAGAACCATAATAATACCATCCATTTTTACTGGCTTTATAGTTTTCAAAGTGTTTACCTGCATCAGTTTATTATCTCAGCAACCTAAAAGATAAACAGGATAGGTGTTGTTTGGCCCATTTGGGGGATAATATTGAAAAAGGCTAAGAGATTTGCTCTTGGTTATACAGTGATCAGTGCAAGAGCTGGAGCTAGAATCCAAGTATTATGATTTTAGCCAGAATTTAGTAAATTTTTACTAGATGTTAGAGAATATGTTGAACACAGCATGTTACCTAATTTAATGATGACAACCTTGCAACATATCTCTTTTAACAGAAGAAGAAAGTATGATGCAGAGACTGTTAGGCATCTTTTTTCCTACACTACTTAAATATTCAACACTTCCTATTGCCTTAGCAATCAGAAATAAAATTGTTTACCTTAACATAACATTTGTTATGAAAAATGTGATGAAGACCTAAACACCATAACTACCTCCAGGGTAAATTTTCTGTTAAAATTCATTTTTCTTTATTTTCTGGCTAAATTCCATATGTACTAGATACTTACCGTGTTCCTGGTAAACTGCCTGTAAGAAGGAAGTAAAACAAACTTGAGCACATACATGTATATGCAAGGGCAAAAGAAGAGAAAAAGTGAAAGAGAAACATGTTTCTAGTAAAACTCCTTATCTAGAATTAGGTGCACTCATAAATGTATGCACTAGAATAATGTACAGAGGTGACTATTAAATTGTTTTTATAAAATTTATAGTTTTTCCAAACTAATAATCTAGACGTTTGGAACACAATCATTTAAGCAGAAGAAACAGCTGGCAAATACTTTCATGTCAGGTGGTATGCATGCTAAGTTTATAACCTTTCTTCTGTTTATTCAGTGTAAGGTATCTTAATGAGACAGGGTATGACATATCACAAAGATGACTCAGGTCAGGAATTTCACGAAATCTTAAAAACCAAATATTTAAAAAGTATTTAAATAAATAGTATTTTAAAGACCTATAGAGTATGATGGATAATAGGGAAAAAGACTATACAAATGCTTAAATGCTTAGGAAAGTCTTCTACTCAGAAAAAAAAATATTTGGCAATGAAGGTAGGGGAGGAATCTCTAGGGTCCTTTACTGTTAGAGTACCTACCAGCAGATATATCTATTTATTTAGTGTTCACATTATTTACTTGTTGACCAGGCAATTCAAATGGTAAAAATCTGTTTCTTTCACCTACTTTTCCTTGTCTTCTGCAGTCTTTGCAATTATTTCAATGTCATAATACACTCCTATCCCAAAGCATGAGGTTTCAACAAAGAATATGGTTAGATCACAATATTTGCTTCTAAGGGGCTGAACTTTGTTTCTGTCATAGGAAAACGAATGTATACTTTTTGAAGTAGACATTAAAATATACACCTGGAGGGGTATACGTATTGTAAATGTTCAACTCCGTAAACACACCCATATAACTATAATAAGATAATGAGACTTAACTTTATCAGCACCCCCAAAAGGCTTCCTTGTCCCCCCTTCCCATACCTCCAAAGGATAAACACTCCTGACTTCTAATACTACAAATCAGTTTTTACCTGATCTTGTAAGGGAATCCCGCATCCTTATCTAGAAATAGGTGCACTCACAAATACATAGACTGCAGTAATGTACACAGTTTTCTTGGGATGGTTGGGGTCTGACTTATTTAACAGTGTTTGTGAAATGCATCCATATGTTTATATGTATTATTCTACTGTATACTACAAATGTGTACCACAATTTACTTACTTTGTCATCAAATGTGAAACAACATTTGGGTTGTTTTCAGTTTGGGATTCTTACAAATACTTTTCTTCATGTCATTTACAAATATACCTATTTCCACATACATTCAACTTCAGTAGATACCTCCAAAGATTTCTCCAGAGTAGCTGAAGCAGTTTATATTTTTGTTATCAGTACAAGAGAATTTCAGGTCATCCCACCCTTGCCAACACTTGTTATCCCCCATCACAATTTTACTCATTCTGGAAGGTATGTTAGATTGCAGTTTTAATTTGTATTTTCCCTGATGACTCATGGAGTTGAATATCATTTTGTATGTCTACTGGAAATGTGGATATATGTGTTGTGAAGTGCCTTTCAAGACTTCTGATCATTGTTCTATTGAGTTACCATCCTTTTCCTTATGATTTTTCAGGAGTTCTTTAAATATTCTGGTACAAATCCACTGTTAGGTATATATACTACAGATGTTTTGTCATACTCTTGGATTGCCTTTTTTAATATTCTTTTGAGAACAGAAGTTTTTAGTATTAATGTACTCCAATTTATGTACTACATAGTACCCACTTTTTCCATTATGTTTATTACGTTTTGTGCCCTGTTTTAAGAAAGTCTTTTTTTTTTAATGGCAATTCATTTTTTTTTAAGATTTTTATTTATTTATTTGACAGAGAGATTACAAGTAGGCAGAGAGGCAGGCAGAGAGAGAGGGGAGGAAGCAGGCTCCCTGCCGAGCAGAAAGCCCGATGCGGGCCTCGATCCCAGGACCCTGAGATCATAACCTGAGCTGAAAGCAGAGGCTTCAACCCACTGAGCCACCCAGGCGCCCAAGAGACTTCTTTAAGATATTTATTTTACTTTTCATATTTAGATCTGTAATCTATTCTAAAATTGATTTTTATATGCACTGTGGGGCAGGGTATAGAAATTGATGTTTTAACCACATAGATATCCAAATTACCCACCACCATTTATTTAAAAGATAACCCTTTCTTCACTGCAGTGTCACCTAAGTCAGGTGACTACATTATAGCTATCTTTCACCATTATCACTGTCTCCATTACTATAGATTTGTAAAAGGTCTGGATTTTCAGTAATATAATTCTGACTTTGTTGTTCAGAATTGTCTTGACTATTTGTTGGTCCCTTGCATTTCCATTTTACAATCAATTGTCAATTTACATTTTAAAAGTATGGTTAGGACTCTAATTGGGTTTGCACTGAATTAAAAAAAATCAATATAGAGAACTAGTATTTAAAACATTCAACCATCCACATGTTATATATACATTTATGTAAGTCTTCAATTTGACTTATATTTCATAATTTTCCAGGTAGAGGTCTTGCATGTCTTTCCATAATTTTATTTCTAAGTATTCAAGATATTTATGCTCTTGTAAATAGTATATTTTTGAGTTTCATTTTCTGTAGGCTTATAAAAATTTTACTAAGGTATGCTTGACATACAATGTTACTTTAGTTTCAGCTGTACAACATATTCATTCAAAAAGTCTATACATTATACTGTACTCACCGCAAAAGTAGTTACTTTTTTCATCCTCTCTACTTCACCCATTTTACCCAGGCCCCATCCATATCCCTTCTGGCAACCACTAGTTGTTCTGTATTTATGGGTCTGTTTCTGCTTTTTGTTTATTGTTTTATTGAGTGAAATAATATGTAATTTGTCTTTCTCAGTCTTATTTCATTTAGCATAATACCCTCTAAGTCTATCCATGTTGTTAAAAAAGGCAAGATCTCATTCTTTCCTATGGCTAATATTCCAGTGTGTGTGTGTGTGTGTGTGTGATGATTCAATATCTGCAGATCAGTCTACAGGACACACATTAACAAAATGAAAGATAAAAATCATATCATCATCTGAATAGGTGCAGAAAGAGCATATAGCAAAATTTGACTTCCATTTATGATAAAACTCTCAACAAAGTGAGTATAGCAGGAACATATCTCAACATAATAAAGGCCATATATGACAAATCCACAGCTAACCTCTTTCTCTAAGATCAAAATCAAGAATGCCAACTCTCAACACTTTGATTCAACATATTATCAGAGGTCCTCACCCAAGCAGTTAGGCAAGAAAAAGAAATAAAAGTCATCCAAATCAGAAAGGAAGAAGCAAAATGGTCCTATTTGCAGATGACATATGGTTAAATATAGAAAACCCTAAAGATCATACACAAAAACTGTTAGAATAAATTCAGTACAGAGATAAAATACAGTTGCAGAGTATAAAATCTATATACAAAAATCTCTTGCACTTCTATACAGTAATATTGAACTATCAGAAATAAATTAAGAAAATAGTCCCATTTATAAGTATCAAAAAGAGTAAAATCCTTAGAAATAAACTTAGTCACAGAAACTTATACATTGGAAACTATAAGACACTGATGAAAGAAACTGAAGATAACACAAATAAATGGAAATATATGCTCATGGATTGGAAGAATTAATGTTGAAACATCCATACTACCTAAAGCAAACTACAGATTCAGTGTAATCTCTCTTTCAAAATTCCAATAGCATTTTTTTTCATAGAACTGGAATAATCCTAAAATTTGTATGAAACCACCAAAACCCCTGAATAGCCAAAACACTCAAGAAAAAAGTACAAAGTGGGAGGCATCACATTTTCTTAATTTAAACTATATTACAAAACTATAGTAATCAGAATATTATTGTACTGGCATTAAAGCAGACACAGATCAATGGAAGAGAATAGAGAGCCTAGAAGTACATTCATGCATATACATCAACTAATATTTGACAAGGGAGTTGAGAATACTCACTGGAGAAAAGGATCATCTCTTCAGTAAGTGGTGCTGGGAAAACTGGATAACCACATGCAAAAAAATGAAACTGGGGGCACCTGGGTGCCTCAGTCACTTTAGTGTCTGACTCTGGATTACAGTTTAGGTTATAATCTCAGGGTCCTGGGACTGGGCACCAAATTGGACTGTGCTCAGTGGGGAGTCTGCTTGACAGTCTCTCCCTCTGCCCCTCCCCCACTCCCTCTCAAATAAATAAGTCGGTCTTTAAAAAAATAACTGGGCCATCATCTTACCCCACACAGAAAAATTAACTCAAAATGGATTTAAAGCTTGAATATAATGACCTGAAACCATAAAACTCTTAAAACAGCTGGTAAGCTTTTTGACATCAATGATGGCAAAGATTTCTTTGGATTTGACACCAAAAGCAAAAGGAACAAAAGCAAAAATAAATACAGAGGACTACATCAAACTAAAAAGAAACCATCAACAAAATGAAAAGGCTACCTACGAAATAGGAGAAAATTTGCAAATAATATATCTGATAAGGATTTAATGTCCAAAATAAAGAACTTATACAACTTAATAGCAGTGAACAAATAATCTGATTTAAAAATAGGCAAAAGATCCAAAAGAAATTTTTCCAAAGAAGACACACAGATGGCCAACAGGTACATGAAAAGGTGTTCAACATCTTTAATCGTCAGGGAAATGCAAATCAAAACTACAATGAAATATCTATAATGAGATATCTACAATGCAGTATCTCACACTTGTGAGAATGGCTATTATCAAAAAGACAAGAAATAAGTGTTGGTGAGAATAGAGAGAAAAGGGAACCCCTGTACGTGGTTAGTGGGAATGTGAATTGGTGCAACAACCATGTTTACCAGCATGGAATTTCCTGAAAAAAATTAAAATAGAACTACTGTATAATCCAGCAAGTCTACTTATCAGTATTTATCTGAAGGAAACAAAGATACTTACTTGAAAAGATACCTGCACCCCCGTGTTTACTGCAGCATTATAGTAGCCAAGATAAGGAAACAACCTAAGTTGTTGTCTACCCATGGAGGAATGGGTAAAGAAAATGTGGAAACCTGTACAATGGAATGTTATTCATCCACAAACATAAAGGAAATCTTGCCATTTGCAACAACATAACATAATGCCCTCAAGTCCATCTAAGTGAAATATGTCAGACAGTAAAAGACAAATAGCACATCATCTCACATATATGTGGTCTCTAAGAAAAATGATTCTCAAAGAACAGACTGCTGGTTACCAGAGGCAAGAGCTGGTCCAAATTGGTGAAGGTGGTCAAAAGTACAAACTTCCAGTTATAATAATAAAAAAAATAAATCCTGAAGCTGTAACATAAAGCATGGTGACTATATTTAACTATACTGTATTGTATACTTTAAAGTTACAGAGTGACTAAATCTTATCAGTTCTTACCATAAGAAAAAATTGTGTGGTGATGTTAACTAATCTTATTTGGTAATCATTTCACAATATTTTTATATATCAAATCATTATGTTGTATACCTAAACTAATACAATGTTATATGTCAGTTATGTCTCATTAAGAGAAAATAAAAAATATACTTAAGCCATAACATAGTAATAATTAAATGTCAATGTCTAAATGTATCAATTAAACAGATCTGTTAAGTGGTTAAAAAAAAAAAGATCTTATATGTATTCTGTTTACCAGAAACTCATTTCTTTTTTTCAACAATAGTGGTAGTTTAGTGTAAAAATGAAAAAAGATGTATCATCCAAACATTAATCAAAAGACATCAGGAGTGGCTCTATTAATAACAGATAAACTAGACTTCAGACCAAATTACTAGAGACATTACATAATCTAAAAGAGCAACCCACCAAGATGACATACTCATAAGCTTAAAAGTGTATACACTACAAAATAGAGCTGCCAAATAAAGGAAGCTAAAATGACAGAATTGGAAGGAGAATTAGACAAGCCCACAATTGTTAGAGACTCTCTGAACACTTGATAGAACAACTAGACAGAAAATCAGCAAGGACATAGAAGAACTCAACACCATCACCAACTACCCAACATTAGAATATTCTTTTTTTTTTTTTAATTTTATTTATTTATTTGACACAGAGAGATCAGATTACAGCTAGGCAGAGAGGCAGGCAGAGAGAGAGGAGGAAGCAGGCTCCCTGCCGAGCAGAGAGCCCGATGTGGGCCTCGATCCCAGGACCCTGGGATCATGACCTGAGCCGAAGGCAGCGGCTTTAACCCACTGAGCCACCCAGGCGCCCGAGAATATTCTTAATTGCTCATAAAACATATACTAAGATAGACCATATCTTGAACTAACCTCAATAAATATAAAAGAATTGAAATCATAGAGAATGTGTTCTCTGCATTTACTGGAATCACAGAAGTCAGTAAATGATAAAAACAATCTAGGGCGCCCGGGTGGCTCAGTGGGTTAAAGCCTCTGCTTTCGGCTCAGGTCATGATCTCAGGGTCCTGGGATCGAGGCCCGCATCGGGCTCTCTGCTCAGCAGGGAGCCTGCTTCCTCCTTTCTCTCTGCCTGCCTCTCTGCCTACTTGTGATCTGATCTCTCTCTCTCTGTGTCAAATAAATAAATAAAATCTTTAAAAAAAACAATCTAAATATAACAGGAAAATCCCCTGAACACTTGGAAATGAAACAATATCCTTTTAAATAACCCATGGGTCACAAAAGAGGAAATCTCTGGGGAAATTAAAAATTACATTGAACTGAGTAAAAATGAAAATATGACAATGAAATTTGTGGGACACAACTAAAAATACGTCAAGAAGCAAATTTATAGAATTGAACACTTACATTCAAAAAGATTAAAAGTCTCAAGTTAATAACCTACATTCTCACAAGAAACTAGAAAAAGAAGAGCAAAATAAACCCAAAGTAAGCTGAAGGAAAGAAATAATAAAAAAGAAGAGCAGAAATCAATAAACTGAAAACAGAAAACAGCAGAGAAACTAAGGCTGGTTCTTTGAAAAAATCAGTAAGTGAAAAGCTTCTAGTAAGACTAAACGAAAACAAAACAAAAACAGAAGATTCACCATGCTATTATCAGCAATGAAAAAAGAAATTTTGCCACATACCCTGCAGACATGAAATGGCTCATAAAGGAATACAAGTACTAAATTTGAACTCTCCAGAACTAAATTTGACAACTTAGATGAAAATGGAACAAGTCTTCAAAAAGTATAAACTACCCAAACTCACCCAATATGAAGTAGATAATTCAAATAATCTTATAATATTAAAGAAATAAAATTCATAATTTCGGAACTCCAGGCCCAGGTGGCATAACTGGAGTCTACCAAACTTTTTTTTGGTGGGGAGGATGGGAGTGAGCAAGCAAGAGTACAAGTGAGGGGCCAGGGCCAGAAATGGAGAGATGGAATCTTAAGCAGCCTCCACACTAAGCATGGAGCCCAGCAACAGGGCTCAATCTCACTACCCTGAGATCATAACTGAGCCAAAATCGAGAGTCAGAACCTTAACCGACTGAGCCACTCAGGCACTCCTAGAGTCTACCAAACTTTTAAAGAAGAATTAACACCAATTCTATACAGTCTTTCATAGAAAACAGAGGAGAAAAGAAAATGTTCCTACTCATTTTATGAAGCCAGTATTACCCTGATACCAAAGCCAGGCAAACTGAGTACAAAAACAAAACAAAACAAAAACAAAATCTACATATCAGTAGTCCTCAGGAATGTAAATGAATGAAATCCTTAACAAAATATCAACAAAACAAATTCGGCAATCTGTTAAAAAAAAAATATTTACACAGCATGGTCAAGTGGAGTACCCCAGACATGAAAGACTGATACGATATTTGAAACTCAATGTAGTCCACTATATGAAGAGACCAAAGAAGACTCATATGATCATAATAAGGCAGAGAAAGCATCTGACAAATTAAACACCCATTCATCATAAAAACTCTCAGGAAAATCGGAAGAGAGGGACTTCTCTAACTGGATAAAAGAGCCCCTATTTTAAGCATTACAATTAATGATCAAAGACTGAATGTTTTCTCCCTGGATTGGGAATGAAGCAAAGATATCTACTCTCAACATTGTTATTCAACAAAATAATTAAAGTTAGAGTGCAGTAAGGTAAGAAAAGGAAATAAAAGGCATACAGATAGAAAACTGAAAACTGTCTGTTTGCTAATGACATGATGGTCTACGTAGAAGACTCAAGAAATCTTGAAAAACCTCCTAGAACTAATAAATGAGCTCAGCAGGTTGCAGGATTAAGAGATGAAATTTGAAAATTCAGCTGCATTTCTATACACAGTAATGAACACATAGACACCAAAATTAAAAATATAACATCATATACAGTTGCTCAAAACAATAAAATACTCAGCTGACAAACACTTTCAAGACTCTTCTGCTGAAAAGTACAACACAATGATGAAAAAAATCTATCTAAATCTAATGTAGAGACATACCATGTTCATCAGTTGGAAGACTCAACACTGAAAAGAGGTCATTTCTCCCCAAACTGATATTCCAGTTTAACCCAATTCTTACCATAATCACAACAAGATTAATGGTAGATATAGGCAAGATCATTATAAAATTTATCTGGAAGAGTAAAAATAATTTTGAAAAAGAAAAGCATATAGAGGGAAGTGGTAGTATACCCATTTTCAAGATGACTTATCAAGTAATCGAGACTGTGGTAGTGATAGAAGGATAGACACACAGAACAGAGGACCCAGAAATAGACCTGTATAAATATGCTCAAATGACTTTTGACAAGGGTATAAAAACAATTCATTGGAGGTAGGACCCCTTTTGAACAACTGGTGACAGTCATAAGGGAAAAATAAAGTGCCTCAATCTAAACCTCACACCTTATTAAAAAAAAAACCCAAATGGATCATATGCAAATTATAAAATATAAAACAATAAAACTTTTAGAAGGTAAGACAGAAGAAAAATTGGAGACCGAGGGCTTGGTAAAGATTCTTAGATATAATACCAAAAATTATCCATTAAAGAAAAAATTGAGAAACTGGACTTAATCAAAATTAAAAGTTTTTGCTCCATGAAAGGCCCTCTCAAGAGTATGATATACTGTAGACTGGAAGAATATATTTGCAAACCATATTATCTAA
This sequence comes from Ailurus styani, assembly GCA_002007465.1. Taxonomy (NCBI): domain Eukaryota; kingdom Metazoa; phylum Chordata; class Mammalia; order Carnivora; family Ailuridae; genus Ailurus; species Ailurus styani. Next base: position 439,204 of record LNAC01000831.1, on the reverse strand, counting down.
CGAAGGGCTCATATCTAAAATATATAAAGAAATCTCAAAACTCAACAATAAACAATCCAATTAAAAATTAGGCAAAACACATGAAGAGGCATTTCACTTAAAAGGATATAGTGGGGCATCCGGGTGGCTCAGTCTGTTAAGGATCTGACACTTGGTTTTGGCCCAGGTCACAATCTCAGGGTTGTGGGATCAAGCTCCACATCAGACTCTGTTGCCTTAGTTTTCCTACCTACCAAATTGGGAGAGCAAATGGTATTGGTACCCCTTCATGATAATATTAGAAATAATCAGAAGGCAATCACAGCAAAAATATCTTAGAGCAGGAATTTTTTTGAAATTAAAAAAAAACTTTTCAGCTTAACTCCTCAAGGAAAATTATATTTTTAAAACCTATAACTTATTGCTGTCAAGCATACCATATACCCACTAAACATGTTTCTTATTTGTAGATTATGGTAAAATTCTGGTCATTACCTGACAGGCTCCCATAGTGCAGCTCTCTGAGCAAGTACATGAAGTTCTTATTTGGCTACTAATAAAAGTCTAGAAGGTAGACTAAAAGAATCTCCACTATGTGTTCCTTTGACTATTTATATGGCATTTTGAAACAAAGGCTTTCTTCCAAAGGAGAAAATCTTAATATTACTAAGCAACACAAAATGTTATAGAAGAAATGTAAAGAGACTTACTTGAAAACTGAATTATCTTAGAGAATGTGAAAGTGTTCTGAGTTGTGGCATCGTCAAAAATTTTTTATCTTCTCATTTTAGACTTACTCTTAACACTTAAAAATAGCTGTTTTTTTCTGAAATTCTGTGAGAATTTCTTCAGTGAGAAGGCAAGGGAGCCAGAGCTATGGGTGAACTCACTTAAGAATTTTTTAAGCCCTAGAAAATGGCAGGCTATACTCATCTCATTTTGCTGTCTCCCAAAACTACTGTGAGGAGGAAGAGAAGTAAAGGGTGGATGACTGACAAACTGATGAAAGAACCTAGCCTGGAAAAGGCTGAGAACCAAGCCAAATTATACAAATCCAAAGGATAGGACCTGCTTTGAATTCTTCAACAGCAGCACTGGAAGCAAGACAACAGTGGATCAATACCTTCAAACTTCACAAGATAAATTATTTACTCACTAAAACCCTCAAATTATGAGAAAGATTCCTCAAAACGCTTAAAGAAATGGCAGTAACAGGTAACTATAATGTCAGGGTAGAAAGGGGATAAAAGGACAAACGGGAAATCTCCCAAAGAAGTAGTTTGATTCCCATTCCACAAGATGACTGACCACCACCCAGGCAGAAAAGTAGAGGTTTATTTTCTAGGGGTTTCCCTGGAGAGTGTAAAAGAGAATGAGACCCCGGGATGAGTACCATGCTACAACTGGGGATTAAGTTATAGTATGCAACTAAGAAATGCTAGGATTCCTGGTAGTCTTTTCTTACTCGGCTCCAGAATCACTATCAGTACATAACTTCTGGACAAGAGATTTCAAAATTGCTCAGACAAGTAGTAAAGACCTGTAACATCTACAAATGTACTAACATTCTGGGCTCCCCAACATGTGCTCCCCACTGCCCAAATTACCATATGTCTTGATAAAAACTTTCAACAAAGTATGTATAGATAGAACATACTTCTACATCATAAAGATCATATATGAAAGACCCACAGCTAATATCATCCTCAATGGGGAAAAACGGAGAGGTTTTTTTATGGTCAAGAACAAGATGGGGATGTCCACTCTCACGGTTATTAATTTTTTTTTAAGATTTTACTTATTTATTTGTCAAAGAGAGAGAGAAAGTAGAGAGAGCAGAAGCAGGGGGAACAACATGCTTCCCAGTAAACAAGGAGCCCATTGCAAGACTAGGTCCCAGGATCCTGGGATCATAACCTGAGCCAAAGGCGGACGCTTAACTGACTGAGCCACCGAGGCATCCCTCACCATTTATTTAACATAGTACTGGAAGTCTTAGCCTCAGCAATCAGACAACAACAAAAAAATGAAAGGCATCCAAATTGGCAAGGAAGAAGTCAAACTTTCACTCTTCAGAGATGACATGATACTCTACGTGGAAAACCCAAAAGACTCCACCAAAAAGTTGCTAGAACTAATACATGAAATTCAGTGAAGATGCAAGATATAAAATCAATATACAGAAATCTGTTGCATTTCTATACACCAATAATGAAACAGCAGAAAGAGAAATAAAGGAATCAATCCCACTTACAATTACACCAAAAACCATAAGATATCTAAGAATAAACCTAAACAAAGAGGTGAGAGATCTGTACTCTGAAAACTATAGAACACCAATGAGAGAAACTGAAGAGGACACAAAGAAATGGAAAAACATTCCATGCTCATGGATTGGAAGAATATTGTTAAAATGTTTATACTACCTAAAGCAATCTACACATTTAATGCAATCCCTATCAAAACATCACCAGCATTTTTCACAGAGCTGGAATGAAAAATCCTAAAATTTGTATGGAGCTACAAAAGACCACTAACAGCCAAAGCAATCCTTAAAAAGAAAAGCAAAGCTGGAAGCATCACCATTACAGACTTCAAGGTATTTACAAAGCTGTAATCATCGAGACAGTATGGTACTGGCACAAAAACACATAGATCAATGGAACAGAAGAGAACACACAGAAATGGACTCACAACTATATGGTCAACTAATCTTTGACAAAGCAGGAAAGACTATGCAAATGTAAAAAGACAGTCTCTTCAACAAATGGTGTTGGGAAAACTGGACAACAACACGCAAAAGAATGAGGACCACTTTCTTACAGAATACACGAAAATAAACTCAAAATGGATGAAAGCCCTAAATGTGAGACAGCAAACCATCAAAATCCTAGAGAAGAACACAGGTGGCAACTTCCCTGACCTTGGCTATACCAACTTCTTACTAGACATGTCTCGGGAGGCAAGGGGAAAAAGCAAAAATGAACAATTAGGACTTCACCAAGATAAAAAGCTTCTGCACAGGAAAGGCAGGCATCAAAACTAAAGACAACCAACAGAATGGGAGAAGATACTTGCAAATGACATACTGGATAAAGGGTTAGTATCCAAAATCTATAAAGAACTTAAGAAACTCGGGCACCTGGGTGGCTCAGTGGGTTAAAGCCTCTGCTTTCGGCTCAGGTCATGATCTCAGGGTCCTGGGATCAAGGCCCGCATCGGGCTCTCTGCTCAGCGGGAAGCCTGCTTCCACCTCTCTCTCTGATTGCCTCTCTGCCTACTTGTGATCTGATGTCTCTCTCTGTGTCAAATGAATAAATAAAATCTTTAAAAAATAAATAAATAAATAAATAAATAAATAAATAAATAAATAAATAAATAAATAGAACTTAAGAAACTCAACACCCAACAAATAAATAATCCAGTTAAGAAATGGGCAGAAGACATGAATAGACTTTTTTCTAAAGAAGACATACAAATGGCTAACAGAGGCATGAAAAGATGCTTAACATCACTCATCATCAGGGAAATACAAATCAAAACCACAATGAGATACCACCTCAATGAGATACCTGTCAGAATGGCTAAAATTAACAACATGAAACAAATGCTGGCAAGGATGTAGAGAAAGGGGAACCTTCTTGCACTGTTGCTGGGAATGCAGGCTGGTGCAGCCACTCTGGAAAACAGTAATGGACGTTCCTCAAAAAGTTTAAAATAGCACTAGGCTGGGGTGCCTGGGTGGATTAATCGTTAAGTGTCTGCCTTTGGCTCAGGTCATGATCCCAGAGTCCTAGGATCGAGCCCCGCATCAGGCTCTCTGCTCGGCGGGAAGCCTGCTTCTATCTATCCCACTCCCCCTGCTTGTGTTCCCTCTCTCGCTGTGTCTCTCTCTGTCAAATAAATAAATAAAATCTTTTAAAAAAATACAACTAGGCTACAACTGAACAACTACACTACTAGGTATTTACCCAAAATATATAAAAATACAGATTCAAAGGAGTACATGTACCCCAATGTTTACAGCAGCATTATCAACAATAGCTAAACTATGGAAAGAGCCCAAATGTCCATTCATGATAAAGAAGATGTGTGTGTGTGTGTATCAGAATATTACTCAGCCATAAAAAGGAATAAAATCTTGCCATTTACAATAATGTGGATATGATGCTAAGAGAAATAAGTCAGAGAAAGATAAATACCATATGATCTCATTCACATGTGGAATTTAAGAAACAAAACAGATGAACATATGGGAAGGTGGATAAAGGCAGGGGGAACAAACCATAAAGGACTCTTAACGATAAAGAACAAACTGAGAGTTGATAGAGGGAGGAGAGTGGGGGATGGGCTAGATTGGAGATGGGTATCAAGGAGTGTACTTGTCATGTTTAGCACTGGGTGTTATATATAAGTGATGAATCAATACATTCTACTCCTGAAAGCAATATTACACTATATGTTAACTAGAATTTAAATAAAAATTTGAAAAACGAAACAAATTACCCTATGTGAAGCTGTTGCAGAATTCACTTAAACCTTGCCCACTGACTTCCCTAGAATGGTGCTCTTATAAATGCTATAAGAAAGTAGAAACTATACTATTATTGTTCAGCTTCTCTCTTCCAAGGAGCCTTCATATAACTGTAGCAATACTGTCTTTTCTTTACGTAACCAGGTCTGTGAGAGCTACCTAGATTTTTCAAAATTAGACATCTGCTGTCTAGTGAAACTCATGTAGGTGGGTAGTAAAATGTTCTCTGATATCACTGGGTTAATGGAGAATCTGAGTCTTTGCTAATTATCATTTTTCTCTCAGAAATTATCTGAAGGGTCACAAATGCATTGCCCAATTTAGTCAAAATGACCCCAACAATCAGGTATGAACAGAATTCATGAGCATTATCAATGGAAGATGGGTTATTTCCCTTAAATACGAATTCCTACTTTAAAGACTTAAGGTTTCCTACATTCGGACTTATTTATTTATATTTATTTAAAACTGATAGTCATTTTTCATTTTTCTTTAATGAGAGACTACAGTAATTAAAGAATATATACATTTTATATTGTCTGTATAGAAAACTGCTGTGTGGGCGCCTGGGTGGCTCAGTGGGTTAAAGCCTCTGCCTTCAGCTCAGGTCATGATCTCAGGGTCCTGGGATGGAGGCCCCCGTCGGGCTCCCTGCTCAGCGGGGGGCCTGCTTCCTCCTCTCTGCCTACTTGTAATCTCTCTGTGTCAAATAAATAAATAAAATCTTGAAAGAAAGAAAGAAAGAAAGAAAGAAAGAAAGAAAGAAAGAAAGAAAGAAAGAAA